>PVLA01006958.1:0-113599 GCA_004027455.1 Hydrochoerus hydrochaeris
ACACACACACACACACACACCCCACACACATACATATGATAGGCTGGGGACACAGCACAGTGGTAGAGCATGTGCTTAGTAAGTACTGTATGATGGCCTGATTCCAATTTCTAGCATCACACACAAAACAAATGGTGATAAAAAGTTAAACAATGAATTGTCATAGGGTCCTGCAATTCTATTCTTAGATAGGTAGCTATAAGAAATGAAAGCACAGACTCCAAGAAACACTTGTACACAAATATTCATAGCAGCATTTTTCACATTAACAGAAACACAGAAAAAACCTAAGTGTCGATGACAATGAATAGGTAAACTAAGTGTGACAGACACATACAAGAACTGGATTTAAGAAGGCATGAAATTCTGTTGTACACTACATCCTGTATGCACTTAAAAATATTATGGTAAGCAAAACACGCCAGACTCATAAAGAGAGATATTGTATGACTCTACTTTTATGAGCTATCTAGAATATGAACATGAGTAGAGATAGGAGAGTAGAGGTTGCAGGGTAGGGAGGGGAGCATTTAATGGGTGCACAGTTTATGCTGGAGAGGATGAAAAAGTTCTGGAAACACTGATGATAGTTGTACAACACTATGGATGCACCCATGTCTCTGAATTCGTCATTTAAAAATATATATCAAAAAGATGTATAATATATATATCTATATAATGCCACAGTGACATCATAAATGTATTAGGGTAAGTAAGACAAGGTGATAAAAGCCAACAGACACAGATGAAATAGAAAAACATAGCCTTCTAGAATGGCAGTACATTCAGAAAGATCTGAGGAACTATTGTTTATTTTAAAATGTTTCTGAGAGCAAGAGATCAAAGGAAAGAAGTAGAGGTAGAGGAAACCTCAAGAGCCAGTGAAGTCGCAATCTTCCCAACTCCAGCCTTCCACCTGGCGAGCAGGGAAAGGAGGCCAGGAGGCCACTGTCTCCTCAGCTTTCCAGTGCTTTTTGTGCCAAAGGCTGTGGTTCTGCTCTTTATGCATGAGATAGGGACGAGCCCTCTCTAGCAAATGCACGTTCCTTTAATAGGTTCTTTACATCACACTTCTTTCCAAAGAAGAACCACAAGAACTTTTTAGCAAACAACAAATGGCAGCATCGCAGGGCAGCAGCTGGGATGAGGGACTGAAAGGCTATAGAATCAAATGAGAACTAACACAGCCAGTGGTGTTGGCTCTTGCATTTAGCCCAGAGCTTCTTGGCAGCTAGGTTCCACTTTCACAAGAAAGACAAGGCATTTCTGGCAATAAATGCTTACAGAATGTAGGCATGTAGGGCTTCGTATGTGGCATGAAGTCACACAACTGCTACTCAGCTGGTTTCACACATATACAGATGTCATATGGTTTCTTCTTAAACTAAGCTTCAATTAAAGTAAAAGATGTGAACTATAAAGTATAGCTTGGCAGTAATTCTGGGAAGGGCAAAACTCACATAATCCAGGCCTTCAGGCTTCTAGTCGTCTAATTTGCTGAAAGAGGAAATAGGACACAGAAGAATAAAGGGGCTGGACCTCTCCTGACTAGAGGATGCCAGCTCACCACCTGCAGCCAGAAGTGCACCGGCACATCTGGCAGGGTTACAGTGTCTGAATGACCACTTTTTATTTTTAAAAAGAGACTCTAATGAATTGTCACCATTTAAAAATAATTAGAATTTATGGCTATTCTTGTAAAATCTGAATATCTGGCAGCATCTCATGCCACAGCATCTGCCAGGCGAGCAGCAGCTGACGTCTGTAGATGGGTGCTTCCCGCACAGCCGCCCACTGCTCACCTCTGATGGGGTCTGCAGCTTCTCCCACGCGTGGCCCTCCCTCCTATATGTAAATTTTCCCTGTGAGGCTTCTGATAGGAGATGGAGAACAGATTGCTTGCACCGTATCTTTTTAATGAGAACCTATAGCCTTAGGTTTCTATGTTGCTACTTGAGGGAGACCCACGTACTCTGGAAGTCTGGAAAGCTAAGAAGAGGATTTTCATGGCCATGAAAACTAAGGAGCCTCACCAGCATTCTTGCCCAGTTCAATACATCCTAGTAAGCAAATCTGCTTTTCTTTTTTCTCTCTCAGGATCATCTATGCCTCTGCCTAAAAGTGACACCATAAACTACATCAGAATTGACTCATTTTGAATAAGGTGTTAAAAGCTGCTTTTTTCTTTTTACCCCTACCCTGGAAAAAAAATATCCAAGTCCATACACACACAAAAAAAAAAATCCAGCTAGAAGAAGTAAACATTGAACACATTCCCCTTTTCCTCCTGATTCTAACAGCTCAGTTTTTATGAGGTAAATCTGCTCTAAAATATGATTCCAGATTCAAAAAGTACATACTTCTGGGCTCAGTGTTTCCTTCTTAGTGAGTGATTAGATAGCTACATGGTTTGGAAGCCCTTCATTCTTTTTTCCCTATAGATCCTTATTAAGCTTTGTCTTGAAATCCTATTTTCCAGGAAGCATTTGAACCAGGTCTCACACTCCCCATAATCACTTAGTAACCAACACACTAACTAAACTAATTCTAGCCCCTGAGGACAATGAATTCATTCAATAACATGTTCCCAGAGTCTTCTGACACTGGGCATAAAGCAGGTGTGTCATACACACTGGATGATTGGAAATAAAAGACTTCTATAAAGCCAACTTCGTGAAGTATCAAGTTTTTGTTACCCACTTGTTAATCAAGTATCATCAAATTTAAGATATATCAAATAATATATCACACCTTGCTAAAAAGGCTGAAAGCTTTCAATTAGGAGCCGTAAGATAGGAAGGTCCCAGGGAAATATGAGGTATCAAGCACAGTGGACTTTAGCTAAGTTAACTGACAGAAGTGGCTGTAGGTCAAGCTGACATTAGGGTCCTCTTTGCTAGGCTTGGAGCTAATGCCTATAATACCAGCTACTCAGCAAGCTGAAGCAGGAGTTTCGGATTTAATCCCTGAACTTTTTTCTGCTAGAGAAAGTAATCCTCTATCCTTAAAGTCAGGACATGGACAAAAGGTAGATTTGTTGCCAGATTTAACACTTGGTCTGTAGTCCAATTCTCAACAAATTCTCATCTGAAACCTCATGAACTTGGCCTTTACTATCTGAATCCCAACAGCATTGTGGTCTTCTGAGCACAGACCAAGATCACCTCTCTGGCTCTGCATATAGAGTTTTAGGCTTTGCCTATCCTGTATCTCCAAACTTTCCTAAACCAGTTTCAAAGGCTTCTGAACCATACAGTCATAGTCACAGCAGCAGAACTATTTCTAGTGCCAATTTTCTGTATCAGTCAGCTTTTTGTTGTTAAGACACAATACCTGATACCCACAATTTAAAAGAAGAGAAGTTTATCTGGCTTATGGTTTCAGAGGATTCAGTCCATGGTTAGTGACTCTGGTAGAAACATCATGGCAGTAGAAGGTCAAGGTAGAGCAAAGCGGCTCAGTTCATGGAATCCAGGAATAAAGCAGGGGAACAGCACCAAAGAAGAAGGTGCCAGAAACCACATCCTGTATAGTATTGAATATCACACTTGCATGACCCACCTAGAAGTGTACTAATCCCCTCAGTTAGAGATGGTGAGTCTTTTACAGCTTTCAATAACAGCCAGCTGTGGTGGGCATGCCATAGGTTCCCAAGACAATCAAGTTAATAATTAAGCTTAACCATCACACCTAAGAGCTTAGGAAAACAATTACACACAAATAAAAATGGGGAAGGAGGAAGGAAAGAGAAGGGACAAAGGAGGGGGAGGACATACATGCAGAAAAACATTAAAAATTGGTTAACCTAGACAAATGGTTTACATTTCTGTGTCAAGTTCCCCAAAATAAAAAGTTGGAGAGGGAACAAATACCTAGGAAAGAAAACCTGCCACAACATAGATATGCATTGGTCTCAGTTTCATTCAGAGACTGCTATGAGGCTGGATATCTCTGTGCAGCTCCCAGAGAAGAGTACTCCTTTGCTTATGCACCTGCCACCAGCAGACAGTGCCCCTGAGAATCCAGGCATGTCAGGTGGTGTCCAGAGAGGAGAGGGTGTGTCATACACACTGGATGCTGCCCTGTCACACCTGACTTCTGTACAAAGAAAATGAGGGTATAAGCTCATGACTTCTATTTTCATAAAATCTTACCAGCCTGAGATTAGTTTTCATTTTGCTCTTGTCATTTTAGATTTCTGACACAGTTTGTTTCGGTGAACAGTAAACTTGGTCATAAATCTGAAGGCCTTAAGAAAGATCACATAACATCAATTGCCATAAAGCTGAGCTTGAGGGCATGCAACCCAGCTGCCCTTAGTGCCCCAGCCAGGACCCCTCAGTGTATTCTGCCACAACCTACAGGGGCACCCAGCCTCTGGTACAAAAGTTCTGGCACCAACATCTAGAAAACAAGCCTCTGGCAACACATGTATAAAAAGGATCCAAATTCACACATCATCATTTTATGTGATTACTGAGCACTGAATTGGCACAACTTTAAAATAAGATAATCTCCAGCACTGCAGAGGATGGGGAAAACCTCTGGGGTAGAGATAGGGTGGCAATTTGGCGATCTGCAATGAAAAAAATTATCCAGGCCTTCTGAGAAGTGATCCTGAAGGCACTGTTAGAGGTGTGTATGAGATAAACTCTAGCCTCCTCATGCCATGGGCACCAGCTCCTGCCCTGCTCTTAGCCCTCACCTGACCACACTCCCTTAAGACCAAAAAGTCCAAATGGCAGTAAACAACACCAGTGCACGGTGGGCCAACCTTTGGTACTCATGCCAGGCCCTGTGGCTCTCCCTGGAACAGGACTGGGGGGACTGCTGAGCTACCAGAGGGAGGGGGAGCATGAGCTCCCCACATCTCTAAGTTAGAAATAACAAAATACTTCCTCATAGTGACCAAGCTCACTGTGGTGGCTGGGGCTTCAGGAATGCTAGCAAGGGCTCAGACCTCATTTCCATTCCAGACTAAACAAGGTTTTGAGGCTAGTCTAGAAGCTAACGCTCCTCTATAATGCTGGTCTCAAGGAAAAAAAGATTATGAGTTTCAGTGAACCAAAAACCAAATCGACCTTATTATACAGGATCTGTTTAGAAGAGAAGTACCACTTATACTGCAAGAGGAATTCACAAATCGCAAAGACAGTGGGAGCTCATCTGGTATATGCAGTGAATCAACACCTTTCTGTTTCTATCCAAGTCTTCACTGAAAAACTACTGAACAGTAGAAAGTGACAGAAATAATCACAAACCTACATGCAGCAATGACCCTTCCTGCTCTCAGTCCTGGTTATTCTGAGGAAAGTTCTAGAATTTCTGGAATGATTTTTGGTGGCTTTTTCAGTCACTCATCTCTGCTCATGCTCACAGACTGCGCTCACTGGGTCAGGGTCAGGTCTCTGGGTGAAAACACAGTCACTTCAGGAAGTCCCTCAATGAATGAATGTTCAGTGTTTTTGCCCTGAGCTGTGTGTGATGGTTTATGCCAGTAACCCTCATTCTGGGAAGCAGAGGCAGGAGGATCTCATGTTCCAGCCCAGCCTGAGCAATTTAGCAACTAAGGAAGACTCTGTTTCAAAATAAAAAAGAACTAGGGATATAGCTCAATGACAAGGCTCTGGATTCAATCCTAAGTATCACCCAGAGGAAAACAAAAAACGTTTTTCCCTGAGCTTGGTTCTCAGGCTTGACCCATATCACGAACCTCTGGGAAGAGATTAAGGTGCCCAAGTACAGGAAGGAGAAGAGCCTGGGAGGAAGGACCACAAAGGGCTCAGCTTGCTACATAGATGAGGTGGATACTAGTTTCTGTTCAGTGTCACATTTCTATCCTGAAGGCTGGTTCCAAATTCTGTGCTGGAGAATGGAAAACCTAGCGTTCATTCCTACCAGAAGGCCAGTCTTCTCCAGAGCCGCTGCCTGGCCATTTTTTAATGGCCTTCCAAGTCAGCAAAAACTATTTTTGGATGAGGCTAGGCAGCCCTTCCCTGCGCTGACCCCGTTTCTCCTTACTCTGAGAGGCTCCCTGACACTGTTAAACATTTTTCCTGAAGCCATTAAGCCTCATCAGCCACTAAGCCAGGAAAAATCTGGCTTTAACATTAAACATATTTCATAGTCACAGCTGGGCCAAAAAGCCAGGTTTCATGTATAAATTCTTCCTTGGTTGCTCTCCAAAAACAACTCACACTGAGGAAAATTCTATCTACATGAACACACCAGCAAGCAACTCTGAAGGTAATGTTTTAACATTCTTAAATTGTGGAGCAACCAAAAATTCTCACCAAAAAGCCAGAGAGATCTCAAAATACCAGAGCAGTGCCACTCACAATCTATGTGATCAGGCATTTTGTTTGTTTTATAGGCAGCTGCTCCAGAGAAGCTTTGAAGATCCATTAACAGAGCTGGGAAACAAGCCTGCTGGAGAGGACGCTGTGCACGCTCTGACACACATGATGGGGACAGCCTGTGCGCACACGTCTGCTCGCCTCTACTGCAACACCCAGAGTGAGTCATGTGGTCTGAGCATGCTGTCCCTTTCAGAGAGGTGCAGAATCCTAATTACAAACCTTCTGCAATAAGGCCAGGTACTTGTGATCACACAGCTGTTCCAGAAATTCCCCCATCAGCACTAGGGACCTCAAAGGATGGCAGTGAGTGTACAACAACCAGAGTCCGTCTTGCCTTCTCCACAGAAGAGGAAATGCAAAGTCATCCACAGGACACAGCACAGCAACAAAACCACTACCTAGCTGGGTGGCTTTGGACAGGTGACTAAACTTCCCTGAACTCAGCTCTCTGGCTAAGACTTCAAAGTTCTCCTTCAAGGTTGGGGATTAATATTAGCTGTTACATTGAGTCTCTTTTTGTAACTGTCTCTAGATTGAGGCTATGCCATATTCTAAGCCATGACTCCTATGGTAGTTTTGTCCATTTAATCCCCAAGTGACTGTGTGACCGGGTTTGAAAGAGGAAATGTCTCTTGTTTTAAGATGCTATGAGCTACAAACTTCTATCCTTTATTCAAGCACTTGAGTAAGCCATAGCACTTTCTAAACTGCCCATGTACTCCTCCAGGCCATGAGAAGAGGGACCAGGAGCTGGCTTACTGAAGCAGCAGCCAGGCACCAGGTGGGGTTTGAAAATAAAAGAGAAGTGCTTTTTGATGAAGTGAATGGACTAGACTTGTTCCTGTTATCTTTGGAGATCAGCAAATACACTGCATCAGACTTCGCATATAAAATCCAGCTCAAAAAACCCCTACGTTACTAATGCAAGTTTGCAAGTATAGCAACTGTAATGAAATGGATGCTTTTTAATGATTTCCTATAATGGTGTTTATATATGGAAGCCTTTTTCCCTATTGAAGCACTTTAATTGGAAAATGGCAAAGGAGTAAGAGGCAGCCGGCCAGTTCCGATTAACAAACACACTGATGGCACTCTGCTGCAGCAATAATGAACACCTCCAAGTTCTCCACAAGCACCTGCCCTCCGTGGGGATGTGGGTGACTTTCTCTGCCCAGAGCAGCCCTACTTTCCTTCACCTGAGTTGTTTGCATTTAGCCTTCAGATTTCTACTTGGCTGAGACTTCTGGGAAATGGGCTCATGTCCAAGGACACCATCAGGCACATTGTGGCCTCTCGCGTGGGCCTGACTCCACTGTGGATCTTCCTGCTGACCTGTCAGCGTCCACCAAAGAACTGTGGCTCCAAGATGATGCTTATGCCTATTTAGATATTTCAGTGTGTCCTATGAGCAGGCACTGTTAACTCCAGGTTACTAAGTGCCTCCAGAACACTGCTTGCAATCTAGCCTAAGAAACACAGACTGGTAATAAGAAAAGGACTAGTGTACACACACACACACACACACACACACACACACACACACACACACAGTTTCCTCAGGTAGAGCTAAGGGGAATGAAGGGAACAAATGTAAAAGACTGACAATGCAGACGCAGGAAGGGGCACTAGAGAGGTCTGGGGAAGAGATGGTGGACTAAGAGAATGGGACGTACAGACAGCAGGACGGAGCACTCCACGCAGAACCACAGCCAATGCAGAGCTGAGAAGCCAGAGGAGTTAGCAGTTGGAGTGACATCAAGAGAGGAGGCCAAGAGCAAGAAGACAAATACGGAGAGTGAGAGAGGATGAGACGAGAGGCTGGAGCCTGGGCCCTGAGGATCCTGCAGGCCACAGTGAGGATGTTGTCCCGATTTAAGGGGCCAACATGTGGGAGTACAACCACCTGGCAGCAAATTCTGTGTTATGTCCTAGTACCTAATACCACATCCAGTGAGTTCACCAAACAGGTGAATAAAGCTTCTTGGGTGGACAGAGCACATGTGCTGGCCCTGGGGAGAGGCATCAACGCCTTCGTAGTTCAGTCTTGCCCGGAAAGACACCATTACTAGTTATAATTTATGCATTTTTATATAAGTGACAGAATGGAAAGAAATAACTTGAAGTGAAAGACGGGCAAAAGAAGATGCCCCATTGTACTGACAGGCAGATGCAAGTGCCTACCAGGAAGGATCAGTGCTGTAGACACAGGGCAGCGTCAGGAGCTTGAGGAGCCCCACAGAAAAGAAGCCCATTCAAGTGGGTTTATCCCTTCAACTCCCAAGCTTAATGACAATACAGTTCAGATCACTTACTAATTCCATAAAGTAGAATCTGAGAGAAACAAATGGAAGACCAGTGCAGGACTGACTCTCCACAGCATCTGGAGCTCGAATCCAGAAGGTTGGGGCTGCTGGGATTGGAGATTGACAATGGTGATATGACGAGCATCAGGCCTTTTGGCTCAGGGATAAGCTGGTGAGTGGAGGGATTGTATGTGGCTTAACACAAAGTCTACAGCTTCAGTTCAGATGATTTGCAGGAAGCCAGTTTCAGCCTAACTCAAAGTAACTTGAACTCAAAGCCTGGCCTTTACACTGTATCTAAGGGGGCCTGGGGTCTTTACTTTACAAGAGATTCTGTCTGGTTGAAGCTGAGTATCAATCAGTGCACAGCTCTCACTAACTCTGGTGTAGGTAAATCTATCTGCCGGGGCCTATGCAGCAATCCAGCCTGCTGACCACCTCTTCCTTACTAGGGCCTTCTCTGCCCTAATAACTTAAAACCAGAACTCCCCATCCCCCAGTTTCTCCCTACATCTCTGGCTGTCTGACTGACTGTTTCATTCATCTATTCAAACAGGATGTTTAAATATATACCACATGCCAGGCCCTGTGATGTGCTCTGGAAATGAACTAGATCAAACAAATATTCTGTCCAAGAGTTTCATGAGAGAAGGAGATAAGTGCATATACTTTTGAATTTCAATGTGACATAGGCAGGGAAAAGGTGGGACAGCCCAGCACTCAGTACAGGCAGGGGCTTTATGAGGAGGCACATTTACACTAAGACCAACATGGGACATCGCTGTCAGAGTCTCCCCCAGCGTCTGTGGCCCCAAAACTTAGTGTCAGCTCTCTGTCCATCAACTTCCATGGCTTCCTCACCACAGGCAAATAAGATCTGGTCTCTTAGCTGGTTTTCTTTGCTCTAAAACACTCTCTTGTCTTTTTACCTAAATACTCACTAGCTTCTGAAGCATCTCCATCCAAGTATTTCAAGGCTCCTCAGAGTCCTGCCCAACAAAGTACCTATCCACCCTTCTACTCTCACCTAGTGAAAACAAAAGGAAACAAGACTCAAAGCCAAATCACCTAATCCTTTCTCCCTCCACTCCCATACTGGCGAGAGGCCCTGTCATCCACCCACTGTGCAAGCCAGGCTCTTCTGGGACACTCACTCATCTCTGCCTCTACCCTGTTCTTAGCAAATCTTGCCAACTGTATATCTTTTTCCACATCTACATTCTTTTCTAAATTAAATTTCAACTGCCACTACCTTAGTTCTAGCAGCAATTGTGTCGATCTAGGCTTCTGCACTGGTCTTCTAACTAGCATCTCCACTGCTCATTCTTGATCAGTGAGGTTCTATTTCCATATTAGAGAGAGGTGAAGATAATCTCACTCCTTCCCCCACTATTAAAATCTGTAGCTCTTTGAATAAAGGCCAGGCTCTCTAACATAGTCTGCAGGATTCGGGGTGACCTGGGTCCTGCTGACTTCTCAGCCTCCCCCATCACACTGCAATGGTCTCTCACCTCCTCTAATACATTTAGTCCCCTCACTGGATGCCTTTCCTTTACCTGCTTAATTACTACTGATCCTCTGGATCTTAGCTCACATGTCACTTGCCAAAAGAAGCCTTCCTAGAACCCTGGACCAAATCAAATTCTTCTGACGCATGTTCATGGTAGCACATTTAATGATACTATCACATGTATACAGGCTTAGAATTAAATATAAAATGTATGCCAATTGCTTAAAATATCACTCCCAATGAAATGTTAACTTCCATGAAAATTCACTGTGCTCTCTTTCCTCTGGTTCATCTTCCCTCTACATGTGACCATTTTCTAAGACCCACTGTGCCTCCCCCTCTTTGGACTCCAGACCTTCTCAACTACAGGGATCACTTTGGCTCCGGTGATATAAAAGCCTCTCTCTCCAAATATCCAGGCAGGCATTTCCAAGCAGACCAGAATCTTGCAACATTGTTAAGACATTTCATTTGGCAACTTACTGCATACACATATACAACAAATAAGTTTCATGAAACAATATTGTTGTTTTTCCATTTGTTTTCATTTCTAAAATATTTTTTAAAAAATTTTTATAACTTCAAGACCCAATAGAGGATTACAACCTGAAGTTTAAGACACGATATACCAGATATTTCCATATGGATATGTCTTTACAACCTTAAACATACTATGACTATTTCTCAACTTGTTTTTCAACCAAACTTCCTTACCAAAGATTGTGATTATCCTCTTAGTCACTTAAGATCAACATGTTGAAGTTATCTCAGATTCTTCCTTCTTGCCCAATGTTGCTAAAGCTACTAGGGCTCTGCCAATGGAGAGGGTTAATGCCAGTCCACCTTTTCCATGCCCACTATCACAGCTCAGACATGAGTGCAAACTTAGAATCCTGCAACAGCATTTTTAATTGGTTTCCTGCTCTCAGGCTTTTCACAGAGGTGATGTATGCTTCAATCTCAGTACTGCCAGGGCAGAACGCCAATTCAGCTCTTCAGTTCCACTCTGACCAACAAAGTAGTAAGTAAGGGATTAAAATAGATGTGCTCTCTCCCATTCACAAACTCCTGGAATAATTCATTTTAACTCAAGCTGGCCTGCACTGATTCCTTCTGCGATGAAGAAAGCAAATTTGGGCTTAGAGCTGGCGGCTGATAGACTCACCCATATCTGCAGTGACCATGGTGGACTGGTTTTCGGGGATGGAGAGGGAGGTCTGGTCTTGGTCCATGCTGTGGGAGTCCTCATTGACCTCATGCTGGCTCTGGCTGAGCTCTGATCGCAGTTCAGAGTACTCATCTTCCTCCCTAAGGAAAAAAGACAGTCAGCCAGCCCTGGCACAGAATGCAAGACAATCCCTAGAAATTATGTTTTTTTAAGACAAGACAGAGATATTCAGAAGGAAAACTGGTAGATGTATCAACCTATCCATAGAGGCCAGGATTCCCTTGGAGCTGAACAGATGGTCACATCTATGGGCAGCCAATGTATGAAAGAGAATGAGTGCCTCGGTGGCCAAATGCATATACTGAGCAACATTCATCTATCAGGTGGGACGAGAAACTTCTCCCCTTCAGACTACTTGAAGAAATTGGATTTCTCCACTCCCTCAGATTCCAAGATTTAAAAAGTGACCACTACCAATTAGGTTACAATAAGCAAAATAATTAAAGAGTCTACTGAATAGCAATAATGCACCCATTATCTGGACAATTCCACAGCATGTGGCTTCCTTCTTGGAAGAGAACACAGGGAAGTGATAGGATGGGAGCTGAGAAATCAACACAAGTGGATCAAACTGGACTCTAGGGAGATGCAAACATCAGCACATCTAGGAAATACCATACTTACTGTCCCTGAAGAGAGTAGAGTTAGGAGGCAGGGAAAGAGGATGGGAAAGAAGAGAAATGGAAACAGTGAGTAACAATACCTCTCAATGCCCCATTTCCTCCCATTTGCATCTGCTAGCAGGAAGGCAACACAGAGATGCAGCCACATTTTATCTATACCTGCACACATCTTCTTCTCAGCCCTGCATGGACCCTGCAACCTTTGGTCTCTGAACTGTACTATTAACAAGTTGAGAAAGTTCAGAACTGTCATATGGATTTCAAAGCACACACATTGTTCCCTCACATACCACCACAGTTACCACGCATATAATGGATACAAGCAGGAAAAAAGCAAAAGTAACTCTCAGCCATTGATGTTACAAGTAAGCCAGAAGAAAATATCTGAGGATTTCCTTGTGGAGTGCAAAGTCCACTGGGGTCTGCTGAATTCCCAGGAAAGGATATATGAAGGAAAAGATTTATCTGAGGAGGTCTACCTTCCTCGGTGTTCAGGAGACCAAGATGCTGAGTGGTCACGGGGCCTTGGGAGAGAGATTTCTGTGTCACAGAAATTTAAGACCTCTCCAAAGTGCTTGATTCTCTACAGAAATCAACATTCTCTCAGGAAAACATTTCGGCTGCTTTATAAATGAATCCCTGTTTTATAATGTACTTATACAAAAGCCATTCAGAAAACTAGGAAGATTTTAAACAAATATAAAGCCCCCAGTCATGAAATATATGAATTAAAATGGGAGTGGTAAAGGAGAAAAAGGTTAATGTTCCATGAATACATTAATTATTAGACATATGCAGAAGTCAACAATAATTAGGTTTAGGAAAGAAAACAACTAAAAAGTACTCTCAGAAGGAGTCTTTTTCAGTCAGCACTTAAGATCCTGACTTAGTTAATAAGAGACTTTGTGTATGAGTAAATTATTTTTACTGCATCACCAATGTAATTAGCTTTGGTGTAGCTGAGATTGTTTTATAGCTAAGAAAGTGAGTAATAAATGCTGTTGCTGTTTCTCTGGTACAAATGACATTTGCAAAAATTTTTAATAGCCACCTTAAACCTTTCTGGTTGGGCAAATTTCAAAACATATAGTTTCAGCTAAATCTCCTACTTTGTACTAAATTACTTCCAGGGATTACTAGAATGGACTTCATGAAAAAGTGATCAAGGAAGACATGGAAGAGGGAAGCTGTGATGGCATAACATTCCCTGACAGGGTCAAAGCACAGGAGGAGGGTGATACCCCATTACCAATATGATCACAGGAATGAGGCTCTTGGTATCATGAAATGCAAATTAAGGACATTCATTCATTGCATATGAGGACCAAGATAAGGAAAAAAAAACAAAGCTGGGTGGAGTCTGTATAGTAAGAGACAAAAATATTATGACCAACTCTAACCTACCAGAGATGCTGGGGGTGGATAAAGGAACAGCAGCACCTGGGCTGCTGGTGGACAGTGACCAGGGAATTCTTCCAGAGGGAGAAGCACTCCAGATGAGTCTGCAGTAAAATTCAGGTGGGTCACGAGGGTGAAAGAACACATGTGAAGGCCAGGAGAAGCTTTGTTTTTCTTGGTGAGGAGCAACCAAATGGCACAAGACAGGAGCCTGGAGCAGTGCTCAGGCTACCTACTCACTGATAAGGCAGTTTTGATCAAAAGGAGAATGTACCGTACAGTATGAAAAAGTAATCAGTTGGATTGTAGAAATAAAGTTACTATGTGAAAAGTCAAGGAATTCAGTGGAAGGACTAAATGTTACTAAGGTCTTCTGTGGAAACAGAGACAAAGGGGAGAAAAAGTGTCAAGACTCTGTATCCTGGACCCCATAGGAAAGGGTTAACGCAAGCACACTGCTGCTGAAGTAGGAGACCAGGGCATGGGAAAGAGGCTGGAGCAACTGGGCAAGACCTGCCAACCGGAAAGACTTGCTAACCACCGTGTAGAAGAGCAGCACCTGGGCCAGACACACGTTCAAGCTGAGCCCTGCACTCAGTACCAATCTTCTGGCACGAGAGCAAGCCGAGCTCAGCGCTAACACCAATCTTCTAGCACACAGTTAAGTGGGACCACCTGGATAACCATCAAAACAGCAATAAAAAGACGGCAGTTGCTGACTTTGTGCACCACCCTCGTTTTTTGCAGTGATCCATTCTGCTTACAGGGCACTACCTTCTCTGTGTCCTCCAAAGCACCCTTGTCTCTCTGAATACCTCTTTTGCCTTTCTTTTCCTTTTCTCATTTCTACCCTAAAATAAACAGCACTTTTTCATATTCACCATTGTTGACCCGACCAATTCACTGAACAGGACACTGAGAACTGGCTGCTCCCAGCTCCAGCTGATAACAATCCCTAGTTAAAAGTTCTGTGGTAACCATAATACCTATTCTGAAACAGTAACAACACAGGCAAAGAAAGGAAACAGTAATCAAGAGGTGGAAAGCCATCTTGCACTAAGATCAGAGAAAGTTCTGTAGCATAAGTAACAGAGTGGAGCCTACACATCAGGAGATGTGGGCAGCCCTACTGTTTCTCCCACCAGCTTCAGTTAAAAACAAGCAAACAAACAAAAAACCATAAAGCTGCATCTTTATCATCACCCATGAGCATCATTCCTGAAAAGAGTTTGCAACCTACAACAGGAAATATGACAGAAACAAAGTTTGTCTGGGCCTTTTGTAAACTGACAATTTGTGCTTGCACTGTATGTAGTAGATTTCTGATCGGGTTTTTTCTATCATTCATAAGCACTGGTCCAGCATGGGCAGTGGAATAGGTCAGAAACACTCTGGTGGCTCAGGGAGGTTTTTTAAACATAAAGATTCTAAGTTGTACATCTAAAGCTGCTCTGCACAGACCTACTGGGTCACCTACTGGGAAGGTAACTTGCTGAGGACATGGCACCAGCTTCTCAAGATAACTTTACCGTTCCTCTCCTTTTGGTGTATATATTGCAACTCCTATCACTGGGGGCAAAGTACCCCCTAAAAATATCTACTGCTAACTTTGATGACTGAAAAGAGGAAAATATGAAAACAAAATATCCAAACCATGTAAGACACAAAAACAAAAGCCAAGACAAACTGATGAATGTTGATAATCACATTCTGTGGTGGACTTTGCATAATACGAGATCACAAAGTTCTCAGGTGTCTTCCTCTGACTCACAGGATTCTAAATGTACATGACTTCATTCACTTGTAAGCATGTGTGAAGTGCCTCCAAGCTGCTTTATTTAAGTAAGTACTGTTTAAGATTGCTACTAGCTTAAACAGAAAAAATTTTTTCCTAAACAGGCAGATATTAGACTATAATGACCAACAGTGGCAGAAAAGTCACAACTGGCAGCTAGGAAGGGATCTGAACAATCTATTATGCCAGGATCAATACTTTTATTTTAAATATAGAAAATCAAAACTTACACAACAATATGCAACTAGGTAGTAGTAGAACAATCTAATTTCTAAGTTTTGTATCAATGAAACAACAGTACTATTATGGCCTAGGGAAAAGATGTGTTATTGCTTTTAAAAAGATTCCTTCTTATTGGGTAGGAGAAATACAATGATCTAATCTAAAAAGGGAAAAGTTAATGGAAGCATCATTCTTGTCATACTTTCCCAACTTTAGGCTGAGGTACTAGGGAGTCAACCACTCTTGACAAAACATCACATCACTGACCATCCTCAGATGTCCTTTATTTGAGGATGCACAACACGTCTTTTTATTGGGTTGTAATGAATTGGCAAGACAAGCCAGCTGGTCATGTCTGTCTGTCTTGACAGCTGTCAGTCAACTGTGGTTAGTGAACCCAGCATACATGACCTGGTGCAGTTTTGTTTGAACTACATTGTGTTTCTTACAATTAAATACAGACTTGTGTTGAAATGGCTAAGCTTATTTTAATGAAGAAAGATATTTTAGATATAGACAGGAAATATATTCCTTCCAGGTCTCATAAAAAAGCTATCACAGGAAGCAAGGGAGGTGTAAAGTATACATTTTTCCTTCTGTTCTGCCTCCTCTTACTCTCCCACAAAGCACAAAGCAGTGATGGCAAACCTTTTAGAGCTTTCAATAATAGCTGTAGCTCACAGGCCGTGGGTTCACCACCACTGGCATAGAGCAAAGTCAGACTCATCTGCAAAAATAAACGAACAAATGAAATTTTGAAATGATCTTCCAAGGTTGTAATAATCCATCCTTGTCATAATAAGATCTGATAAAAGATCCACATACAAGAAGTTGAAAAAAATGAAGTTTATGCATATCATAGAAAGAAAAGGCAGAAAGAAATACGACTTTTCTTTCTTGGTTTTATTTTTATTTTATTATATTTTACTTGTAAGGCCATAACAATCAGAATGACATGTTTTGCTGGAAGATAAAAACGCTTTGGTTATACTGTGTTTGAGAACACAGCACACAGGGTCAAACTGTAATTTAAAATCCAATAGAAAAACCAGGCTCCTGCATTGCTCTGAAAGCTTAGGCATCAGACAGACTTCAGGTATGATGGTATCTGATGGGACACTGTCCCATTTGCTGCCACTCCACTGAAGGGTTGTGAGGAGGATAAAGGCCAAGGCTAAAGGGCAGCTCTCAGGAAGAGCGGAAAAGATTCATCCAGGACCTGCTGGATCCTCAGATTTAAAGAGCACGTCAGGAAGAAAGGAAATCTTAGGGTCAAATCAAATGTAGAACGGGATCAGTAACAAGAAAAACAATGCTGGATTTTTGAATTAAGCAAATGACTGAGGACTCAGGGTTTGGCTCAGCGGTACAAATGCACTTAGCATGCATGAGGCCCTGGGTTTGATCCCTAGCACCACAAAAAGAGGAAGGGAGAAAGGAAGGGAGGGAGAGAGGACAGACCAATGGTACACTCAGATCCAAAAATAAAATGCACATACTGGGAGGCTTACACAACAGAACTGATTTCCTCACAGTTCTGGAGGCTGGGAAGAACAACAGCAGGAGGCAGTGAGGTCAGTTCTGGCGAGGGCTCCCTCCCTGACTGGCAGACAGCTGCCTTCTCAGTGCCATCACATGGAAAGGCAGAGGGTGCACACAGCTCTCTGGTATCTCTTTCTATGTGGACAATAGCCCATCACGAGGGCCACACCTTTATGACTAACAAAATTATCTCCTGAAGGCCAATCCTGAAATAAAACCAAATTGGTGATGAACAGATGAACTGAGGTAGAGAAAAGAAGACAGAATTCAGTGTATTGGGAAAAGTGTTTAGGGAAACTGGCAGGGCTAGAAGCCAGACAAGAGTGAGCTAGCAAACAAATGGGAAACAAATCACGGAATGAAGACTAGTCCGGGTCATAACAGCTGGTAGTAATGGGCTGATCTTGTAAGAGTAGTTTAAGAGAAAAGAAAATAATCTCCTTGAGGGAAAAAGATCTTGTGCTTAATTTGCTAGATACTTTTTTTCTTTCCAGTTCCAAAGTGAGGTACTGATGCATTTTTTAATATCTCCTACCCTAATATATAATCTCCCTAAATCAAAGAAAAAGTTTTAAAAAGTCACTCAAAACACATGCTTAAGTGAAAAAGCACGTACTACAAAGCAGTATATATTGTATGATCCAGTTTGTTTAAAATGTTCATGAATAAAAATTTCTAGAACATTTATGTTCAGCATTTATTTCTAGAAGATAGGATTTAGGCTGCATTATGCAGGATTCAGTTATGACAACAAAGCACACTGGATGATTCAAGTACAAAGCAATATGGGCAACTCTGAGCTTGCAAAACTGCTAGGAGGTTGGAGAACAGAAAAGGTGGGTGGAGGCCACCAGGAGCTGTCAGACTAGCCGCACAGCCATGGCTCCCCAGAAATCAGAACCTGCTAAGCCCTTTGTACCTGACCAGCTCCAGAGGCAGACCAGTCGAGGAAGGACCACACATCTGCATGGCTTGTCAACCTGTGTGGCACCTGCTACCACCGTGGCCTAGGGAGAAGGGTTCCTGCCTCCCTTCTAACTTCTGGCACATGTCAGGTACAGTTCTTCAGCAGAGCCAAGACCGTGTCCATCCAGCACCCATATGTTAAGAAAGTCTGGGAAACAGCCTCAGGGCCCAGAACCCCTTGGAGTTTGAGGGCAACAGAGAGGAGATTGTTTTGGTGCCCAGGGACAGAAGTTGTGCACTGCAGTCTACCTTTTTTGATTACTCAGTGACTGACCCCATACACCCTCCAGGCCACACTTAATTCCCAAACTGCAAAAGCAGTGACATCAGCCTTCTGGAACTATCCCTCTACTGTGCCAGGTAAGGGAACTGGGTAAGAAACCATGGTTCTCTACTGTGAGGCTAGGTCTCCCAGCACCGGCCCAGAATCCTCCCTACTACATACAGCAAGGCAATATTTTGTAGGCTGTCCATTTACATTAGTTATAGAAATATGATGAACTACTACCAAAGATCCCTACACATCAAAACTTTTGGATTGCAATAGTGGTCCTATTGACCAATAATACACTAACCAAATCCACACTGATGCCAGTAGTTCACTGGAACCAAAACCCCCATTTTAATCAGGTCATTTCCCTACCCAACAGTTCCAACACCCCAAGTCTTTGAAGTAATCTTTTTTGGCAGAGGTATAGCTTTTGGACTTGAACCCATGACCTTTGCCCTGAGTTATACCCTCAGCCTGTATTTTTTATTTTTAAATTAATTAATTATTTTTTGGAGACAGGATTTTGCTAAGTTGCCACATTGTGTAGGCTGGACTCAATCTTGTGATTCTCCTGCCTCAAACTCCCAGACTGCTGTGATTATATGCATGCACCACTATGCTCAACTTCACCATCATTTAATGCAGTCTTCCAAAATCAAACGCTATAGCTAAAAATCAGACTCTAATAGGAAAAGTCTTACCAAAAATGCATCATCTCATTATAATCTTTCCATTTTGTTCTAGAACCCATACATTCTAATCCCAACATATACAGTATGACCAAAAACTATAGTAAACGTAGGGTTTTTTTTTTAATATAACTTAAAAGTAAAAGAGATCCAAGATGGCCAATTGATAGGCAGCACAATAAAGAGCCTCTCTGAGAAAAACGACTCAGATACTAGAATCTGACACCATGGAGAAGACCAGACAAAAGGAGAGGAATTCTCGAGACCTAGGAAGAAACTGAGAAAAAGAAAAAATAAAATAAAATAAAATAAAATAAAATAAAATAAAATAAAATAAAATAAAATAAAATAAAATAAAGCATGGACAGAGGGCTGGAGCTGGGCACACTCCGGTAGCTGTGCTGGGTCCATTTTAGAGTTGGGTGACTCATGATCGAGCTGAGGTTGCATCCCCGCCAAGAGCGGGGATTGGTGAGCTCCAGACGCTTGGCAGGAAGAGGTGCTGCAACAGGGAGTGGAGATGGCGAGCTGAGCTGCATACACCTCAGTGAGTCCTGGGAACTGGAATCCCCAGAGCGAGATGACCAGTTACACAACATACTGGATTTGGGCAGGACAGGCTTGAATCAGTGGCTGAGGCGGCTTCAGTCTGTGACTCCTGGCCTAAGGCAGATTGGAGGGATCTGCTTGGGCTGGGCCATGCCCCTGGTTGGGACCCAATAGCCTGGGACAAGGCTGTCCTGAACCTATGACATCCACAGGGCACACACAAACATACTGAAAACACTCACTGGTTGAGAGAGGAGGGGTCAGCCCACCCCACCCTTGCATGTACCTCACAGGTCAACAACAAACAGGGTAGGGTAGCACTGCCCTAGCCAGTAAGCTGCAGAGGGACTGTAAGCAATATGAAAAGGTCCAGAGACCTCCACCATTCACCTGTCTGAAAGAAACCAGAAACATGACAAGACAGAGAAACAACAAAAAGCCTCCAACCACCGACCCAGAGAAAATAAGCCCAGGAGAGGTAAATACAGAGGAGATTGAGGGCATCAAACATGCAATATCAGACATAGCCTCATCAGAAATAAAGAAATACTTCCTTGACCTCATCAAAGAATTTAAATCTGAAATTTTAACTCAGGTGAAGCAAGATATAAGAAGATTAATAAAAGAAACACTGTGTACTCCTCAAGAAGACACAAATGGAAGAATGGAGGAACCCAGAGAAAGGAGAGAAGCCTTTGATGAAGAATATAAACAAAATCTAGAATACATGAAACAGATCCAAAGAGAATATCAGGAAATTAAAAACTCCATTGAAAGCTGGCAAAACTTCTTAACAGAAACTAAAGACAGACTTTCAAAACTTGAAGATAGGTTTGCAATGTATGATTGCGAAAGGAAGGATCTCTTAAAAATAAGAAGGAACCAGGAAGTAATGATACAAAGGCTTGAAGACGACAAGAGGATTTATAACTTAAGAATAAAAAATGTGAACGAAGAAGCAGTAACAAATACAAATGAAATAAAAAGGCTATTCACAGAAATAATTAAGGAAAACTTCCCAAACAGGAAATGGAAGTGATGTTCAGATATATGAGGCATACAGAAGTCCAGCCAGCTACAACCAAAACAGATCTACATCCAGACATATAATAGTCAGGATCCCAGAAATCCATCACAAGAACAGAATATTAAAAGTGGTCAGAGAAAAGAAACAGATTACCTATAAAGGAAAACTCATCAAAATACAGCAGACCTCTCAATGCAAACTATCAAATCAAGAACTTGGAGCAAAATATTTCAAGCCCTGAAAGAAAATAACCTCCAACCCAGATTGATGTACCCTGCAAAACTGTCTCTCAAAATTAATGGAGAGAAGATATTTCCATGACAAAGAGGAACTGAGGGAGTTCGTGACCACCAATCCAACCTTGCAAAGAATACTGAAGAATATTCTAGAGAGAAAGAAGAAAATCACCAGGATTCCAGGGAAAATGGCAGAAAGGCCTCAGTGAAAGGTGCAAACAGTGGAATGAAGGAGAAAAGTAAACAATGACAGAAAAATAACATAGCAGAGATGATGCAGAGAAGATTGGCTATATTGCTTTTTTTTTTTTTTTTTTTTTTTGGAACCAGGGATCGAACACATGACTGCACCTGCAAGGCAGGCGGTTATGCCACTTAGCTAAATCCCTGGCCCTATGTCACTGTTTTGTCTTGACTGATTTTATTCGAATCTGGTATGCTTGAGATTGTCAAGTCTGGGAGCAGGGGCAACTACTCTGGGGATGGCAGGATTCAATAGGATAACCATTCTGGTTTGATTAACTGCCTTTGAAGTCCTATAATGTCTCCAATATTTGGTTTTTATTAATAGTGCTATGTACTGCTAAGTTTAATTATATTATGCCTGATGATTTAGATAATTTTATTGAAAATAACAGGAGACATCATGGTGACTACCGTAGATCACCTAGTATTGTGGTTTTATATGTCCTTCTCATTTCATGTTTCTCTAGGAATTTGTATTGTTGACTTGTTTTGATTTGTTTTTCCCTCTAATACAGAAAGGCTAGGTATGCACGTAGAGACTTATACATGTGTAGAACTTCTAAACAGTGTACGAGAATTGATTATAATTATTGTAAAAAAAGAGTGGAAAGGAAAGTATTCTAAAGGATATAACTGCGTGTATGTTTAAGTGTGTAGGATTAATGACCATATTACTAAGTTTTTGTTGGATAGATGAACAGAGCTGATTGCAGTCTCACTGTTTAAATGTCTATTTTCTATGCTTTACTTTTGCAAGTTGAACAACTACTTCTAGGAGGAAAATATGTAATTGTCAACTACTGATTTCTTACTGTTTTTTTTTAAATTTTGTATTATTTCTACCCTTTCTGCTTTTTTTTTCTTTAAATAAATAAATAAAGTAAAAGACACATTGCTGTTAATCCCCTCACAGTACTCCTCACTCTGCTTCAAACACACTTATCCATTATTCTCGCTACTGTGTGCACCAGTTCTGGAAGTCCTTTTCTCTCTGTATCTTTAGTTATGCTGTCATGGCTACCTCAATGTCCTGAACCCAAAACATGTACCATTTTAACTATGAGGGAAGAACCAGAAGTTGCATGGTGCCAAACCCAGAGAACAAGGTGGATAAGAACACGTTGTAATATTCTCGTGAGCCTGATTTTCTCTAAGATGGCACATGGCTGAAGTGTTCAGTGAACTTTTTGATCATACGTACCTTATATATACATGCATGAAAGAGAACTTCCAAAATTTCTTCAAGAAAATGGCAAGAGGCTGGTAACCAGCTCAGATCCAGGAAGCAGCAGCCAGCCCTGCGCTCACGCGCACACCAGAAGCCATTGGGATGCTTCCTGCCCCAGCAGCCAGCTCAGGCTGGGAAAGGCAGCAGCCAGCCTGCACCAGCACACCCAATGGCCACTATCAGATACCCATAATCAGCACTCGCCAGAAGAACCAAATGGTCATGCTTCAGAGAAATTGTAGCTAATACAGGAAGTACCTGGGACCCCACTACCTGCTGGTCCAGAAGAACCCAGGAAAATATCAAGACAAAGAAGCAAAAGGCAGCCTCTGGCTTCCAACCCATGCAGAGCAAGTCCAGGAGATGCAAACACAAAAGACACTTGAAGTCACACACCTAAAGTTTCTGAAGTAATGGCAATTGAAGAAACAACTTCACAAGGCTATAAAAGAAATTAGAACAAATACTATCTCAGTCAAAGGAAAAATGAAAAACATAATAAAAGAATTTCTAGGCATTTCTAAAGACATAGATAGGCCAGGGATTTAGCTCAGTGGTATAAGTGTCTGCTTGGCAAACATAAGGTTGTGAGTTTGATCCCCAGTACTAAAAAAAAAAAAAAACTCAAGAAGACAGAGATAAGACAAGAGAGGCGCATCAGGAATGAGTGAAACCTTGAATGAACAATGTAAGAAAGATTTAGAATTCTAAAAGAGCTATTCAGGAAATTAAAAACTACACTGAAAGCGGGCAAAACCACTTGAAAGATACTGTAGATAGACATTCAGACTTTGAAGATAGGTTTGCAGCTAGCAATTGTGAAAGGAAAGATCCCTTAAAAATAACAAGGAACCAGGAAATAACAATTCAATGGCTGCAAGATGATGCAAAGAAAAATAATTTAAGAATAATGTATCAGCGCAAACAGTAGGGGTCAACACAAATGACACAAAAAGTCTATGTATAGTAGCAATAGCAGAAAACCTCCCAAGCACAGGAAAAGGATGTAACATGCAGATAACTGAGGCATAGAGAACTCCAGCCAGCCATAACCAAAATAAATCTATACCCAGACATATAACAATCAAGATCCTAGAAATGCAGCAAAAGAACACAATACTCAAAGCTGGTAACAGAAAACAAAGAGAGCACCAGGGCGAGAACTATCAGCGATTCCTGAGCTCTGCATCATGTTGGAACTTTGGGTGCTGGGAGAACAGGCATCATGTTGGAACTTTGGGTGCTGGGAGAACAGGCGGCCTACTCGCCACCCTGGTATGCAGCTGGGGCCCTGCTGGTGCACAGGCTAAGGATCAGACATCAATCCATCCCCCCAACCCCCTTAGCAAGTCGGCACCAGCGGTCTGAGTATCTCTTTGTAGGATGAATGTATGCAGCATGGCAAGTAAGGGGGATTTCCTTCTACCATCTCTTTGAAGGCAAATATTTTTATCACTGTTTTGCTCAGTTTTGATTAATGGTACTGCTTTATTCAATATTCTGTTTTATAAGTTCGATATTTCCTTCCATTTTCCTCTACCTGATTGAAAGGACAGCTAATGTGAACAGAATGGGCTGTACTATTGTGCCCATTGCTCGCGTTCTGGTGACCTGCTGTGTGTGAGGTTCTGTGGCAGTTTCACTGCACTGCGGTCACATGGGTTTGTCCTGTCTTGTTCTGCTGTATTTTGCTACCTTCCAAAAAAAAAGTAGATAAAAGTAACAAAATACCTCCAAAAATCTCCCAACTCCACCAAAGCTGATCCATGGAGCATGGATGAGGAAAAACTCAAAAACAAGGCAACAGAATTATATAAGGTGATTAAAAAGTAAACAACAACAACAACAACAAAACAAGTCAGTAAGGTACTGAGCAACCTGAAACAGTATATAACTAAACAGATAATGGACTTAAAAAGTAGAAGAAAAGAAACTGCTCTAGAGGATATGGCTGCATGTACATTTAAGTGTGTAGGATTGATAACCACGTTGCTAAGTTGTTACTGGATCATTGAACTTCTTTGTAGTCTCACTGTTTGAATGTCCACTTTGTATGCTTTAATTTTGTAACTTTAACAACTATGTCTAAGAAGGCAATATGTAATTTATCAACTAGTGATTTCTTACTGCTTATTTTTTTTTTGAAATTCTGTATTGTTTCTACCTTTTTCTGTTTTGCTTTTTTTTTCTATTTAAATAAAATTTATAAAAAAAGAAAACAAAGAGATCACCTATAAAGGAAAACCTATCAGAATCATGACAGATTTCTCAACACAAACACCAAATGAAAAAGAAAATGGAGTGAAGTATTTGAAGTCCTAAAAGAAAACAACTTCCAACCCAGATTGATGCACCCCACAAAACTATCTTTCAGAATTATTGGAGAAACAAAATACTTCCATGACAAAGAACAACTGAAAGAATTCATGACCACCAAACAAACCCTATAAAGAATACTGAAGGACATTCTAGAGAGAGATAAAAATGACCATGGTTCTAGGAACAGTGGCAGAGGGGGGTCACTGAGTGGGACAGACAAATGAATGGAGGGGAAAAGTAGGCAGCCAATGGCAGGAAAATAGCATGGCAGAGACATGGCACAGCATGTTGGTCATTACCATTAATGTAGATGGCCTCAACTCACCAATAAAAAGAAACACAGGCAGAGTGGATCAGGAGACAATATCCATCAATATGTTTTATACAAAAAAACCACATTTTAACTTGAAAGAAAATTTAGAGACTGAAAGTCAAAGGAGAGAGAACAATGCTGTATGTGACAGAACCAGAAAAAAAAATAGGGGTAGCTTGCTGGTCAACTGCAGAATAGAGAGAAAGACATGGCACTTTTACACAACGGAAAGTTACTCAGCTACAAAGAAAAATAACCTCAAGGCTCTTGTAGGTCAATGAATATAACTTGATATCATGCTCATGGGTGAAATGCTTCAGTCACATGGTTAAACATCGTGTTGTCTCCCTAGTGTAAAAAACTAAAGGAGTTTGTAGGACCCAAATGTACAATATATCCTATGAAAGTGAATGGGGAAGAAATGTCTAAAAAGGAAAGGCAGTAGCCATTGTTAATCTATTATCATGTTTTGGAACCCTGTATTGTTTTCATTGTTCTGTTTAGTTTGGCTTTATTCTGTTTTGTTTGATTTCATTATGTTTGATGGCATGGACAGCTATTTCAAAGATAACAAAAATATATTATCGTAGCCATTATTGATTTCCAATATTATCTTGTTTTGAAGCTCTGCATTGCTTTCATTGTTTCATTTTGACTGGTTTTATTCTGTTCTCTTTTGTTTGATTTTATTATGCATGATGGTATGGGCAGTTATTTTGAAGTTATCAAGAGGCATTATGGTAGCCATTATTGATTTCCTTTTATCTTATTTTTAAATCCTGTATCATGTTCATTGTTTTGTTTTGATTGACTGTATTGTTTTATTTCACTTGGTTTTATTCTCTTCAAAATAAAAAAAAATTAGAAGAAGAGGAGGGAAAGGAGAAGAAAAAGGAAGCTGAGGGTAAGGAGGAGGAGAAAATGGTAAGAATGATGGAGTAAGAGTGGCCAAAGAAAAGAGGAGTACAGTGAGGGGAATTAAAAGCAATATACCTTTTACTGTAATATAAATTTCAAAAATCTCAATGTTCACCTTCTATTTTGATCACATCTCATAACTTTCCAAATTTTTACTAATATAAACTAACAAAATCCTCAAATATTTTGATATTTTAGCTGTATCTTTCCAGGTTGGATTTTCTATCTTCTGGGCTATGGTAGAATTTGGTAACTTCTAGTCCTTAAAGAGGAATGAAGCAGGAGTGGTATGGTACAAGAATATATTTACCACCCTCTACCTGGAAGGAGATGGTCACAAAATCTCCAAGTGAGGTATGACAAACTTTAGTAGATGGGAGAAGGGGACTGTTTCCCATAGAACAGAGGCTCGGCTGTGTTTATAATTTGCAGGTACTATGATGCCTCTAAATCTATCAAAAATGCCCCTGATTCTCAGCTTTTTATCTCTTCCTGTTACTAGCCAACTCTTACCTAGGAAATCTGATGTCGCTATTAGCTGAACTTACACTGTAGTTCAGCAACCTGCAGTGTCTGATCCTTGGCTATGTTAGTCCTGTGGTTATAGAAAATCCTCTAGGACAGTCACAGAAGGATCCTGCTTTACTGAATGGGGCCTGAGATAAATTTTAAACTGTAAGATTGTCCCCTTAAGCACTTTAATGTTATTTAAGTGTAGATACACCATAGCTTTCATAGCCTCTGGTGTTCCTTTATTGAGGATTCTAAACTTCTCCAATGGGTTCCTACCTCAGGCCCACAGTGAAGTGACAAAAAAGTCTCCAAGAAAGGTAGTACTGGCTTTAGCAGGACCTGACTAGTGTAAGAGGCAGTCCTCTGGACCTCAGGTAAGGCAGGCAGTGAGAGCTCATCCAAGGTAAAGACCTGGTTCCTCCAGCACAGGGTCATCACTGTGGAGCAGGAGCCCCAGGATGCTCCTGGAGTGCGGAAGGCAGTCTTGTCTCACTGGCCCCCATTTCTATCCATCGCATAATGTTGCAGTGTCCCTAGAGAAGGGGTCAGCTCAGTTGCACCATGAAAACTGGCAGAAATTAATGTGATATCTGCACAGATGCAATCTTCCTTTAAATAACAGGAACCAATAAAGGTTTATGGTCAAGCAGCTCACTGTATTTTAAGGTGCAGCAGTTTGGCCATTACTTTAATTTAAACATCTTGAAATCGAGTTTTCCAGGTGATATGTGAAGCATTTTTTCACAACTCAGTGAGTCCATTTGATTTCACCTTCTCAAGTGTTTGAAAGTGTAACATGTTTTAATGGAAACTGAAAAATTGCCAGTGTCCTAAGTTAGGCTCCTTTAAATCTGCTATAATCATTTCTTTGGGCTGAAAATTCTCTGCTCATGTATTCCTAACCTACAATCACTCTGAAGAGCAGGATACAATTTAAAAGCCTTAAAGTTCTAAATTAGAATATGAAATTTATTGTGTGGCTCCAGCACAGTGCAAATTTTTCCACAAATTTACCAGAAAACTGATGCCCCTCAATAACCTCATTGAGAAGCCCCATCATTACTGCAGCTCTCTGAGTTGGAACAAAATGCATCCAAAGTTTCCTCTGACCTAGGACTTCTGGAGGAAGAATTTCAAGCAACAGCCTCTCAGGTTCTTAATTATGGTGTGTACAAGCACTCAGTGAACAAAACGCCCTTTCCCTAGTAGGGCAGGCGCCCATCACTTGCTTCCCTTAGGGCTGTTCCCCGAGCACCACGAGGAAGATAAAAACACTCTCATCCTTGACTCAGGAACCTTCCCTGAGCAACAGGATAGATGATACCAACGAAGCAGCATGTGCAGAAGGCACAGGGACTACCAACTGACAAGTGAAGAAGGCTGAGTCCTGTTTTCACACCCGCTGCACCCACAACTAAGTGTAACTGCAAGGCATCACTATTTTTCAAGTCCCAGATTTCAGAAAAATAAAATGATAGCTCCAATCATGCCCCTGCCCCATGGTCTCAGGAGTTTGCTAATAAGTCAATGATGATAAAAAACTTAACCTACCTTCAATATTAATAGATTAAATGGAACCCCATGTGATGTTTAGTTATAAACCACATTCATGAATGTCTTAAAATCTGCAACGGAGGCACAGAGTGCATAGATCTGGAGTAGACGTGGTGAATGAAAGAGATCATATGGCCACCACCTAACACAGAGAGGGCTTCACTTAGAATGTGGCAATAAAGTATTTCATGCAGCTTCTGATTCTCTACCAAGAACAACTCCCTTTCTGTTTACCTTCCAAAATTATCAATCAGGGGATCAAAATCAAAATAGAACAGAGGTAAAAGCCCAATTAAGAAAGCAAAGAGAAAATGTGTGACAAACTATGAAAGTCTCAGTTACAAAGAAAGAAAGCATCACTGGAATCCAAAGGGCTGCTACAACTGCAACATGCACGCCAAAGCTGGACTGGCTGGTGAAGAGCAAGCTGGCTGGAGCTTGAGTACCTGATGGTGGTGCCTTGCAATCGGTCTATCTTCTTATTGAGTTCAGCAATGATGCTGTGGAGCTCCGTGATGCGTTCCTCATACCGAAGCGTCGTTCGCTCCTGGACATCCTCATGCTCTCTCATGAGATGGGACTGCTCACACTGGGGCCAAGAGAACAGGACAGATATGAAGATAAGTTGACAGACCTTTTCATCAAGGGTCCTACATTTTATAAGTTCAAACCATCATACTCCTTACACTGACTGTGCCCAAAACAGAACACACTCCTGCTCATTGACCAGCAACCCCAGGAACATATCAACAGGTTAATTTTGTGATGTGTGTGCAGGAGGTGCTGCTTTTCTAGTATTCACTCTCTCTCTCTCTCTTTGGGAACCAGTCCCTCAGCCACTGACTGCACACAGTCTCTGGGGGCCTACTCAAGTAGCCTGCTTTCTCTTAGACAAGAGATGGGCAAGAGGCCCAAGCTGAATCTCTCAGATACTTTCCTTGGGAATTTGAATCTTAAACAAATATGAACTTAAAGTCACATGGTATGGATTTCTCAACTGCCTAGGACTGTGCCTTAGTTCCTACTGCTTATATATTACTTTATTATTGGCTGTTTAGTTTCACTTTTACCAATTCACTCCTTCCTTGTTAAAGTTTGCTAGATATTTTTTTTTTCAACCAAATACCCACATAACAACATGTCTTATCTTGTTGGACTATGTGTGAGTTTAACGCTTTCCAATATCCTTTCTTCCCAGACCATAAAATCCCAAAAGCCAGCACAGTGTTTTTGGTGTTTAACCCCAGCCTGTAGCATATGGCCTGGCTCACTGTGGGTGATCTAGAAGTGTTATGTAATGAATAAACTGCAACATATTACACACTGTCATGAAGACTATTGTGCAGAAACAGTGACAAAAGAGTCTAAGGAGCTTCCTTTGCTCAGTGTTTGATGGACCAAGAAGGAGCAGATGCTATAAAATCATTTTTGTAGAGTTTAAACCTTAAAGAATCTGTACTCTTTTTTCATTTGTCTCTACCCTCCTAAGCCCTCACCTATCACTGAGAAGTTCATCTCCTTCACATAACAATGAATCACTCCTCAGGGATGGAGCAAGTCCTCTAGCTTGTGTTCTTGTCTACCACCCTCAGCCTAATTGATTTCCCGCCCACTTGAGGAATTTTAATTTCACTTCCAACAAAGTTTTTCTAATGCCAAGAACCATAGCTTTGTATTTGCAGGCCTGACAGCAGGGAGGGAAAGGGTAAGACTTTTCACCCACTACTGTACCTCTAACGTCCTCCCCAACCCTAGATCTGCCAGATTTCCAAAGGTGTATCTCAGGGAAGAAACAAGAAATTTTCACAGGTAAGCAGAATGCTATACCCAGCCTAACTCAATACTAAAACAGAAGTATTCAACAGAGACATCTAACCAACACAATGGTATAAGTGATGGTGACCTTCAAAAGTGGCTTGACCAGTATAACATAATTTCCTAGGAGTTACTCAGGGCTCTAGAACCAAGATCAGAGGCAGCAAGGTTGTAGCATGCTTATCATGACCTCTGTGGGTAGGTTCCTTCAAAAAAATACTGCTGCAAACTACTCTTTTTAGTGACAACCTGAAACTCAAATAATCCCCATTCAAGGTCAAATACATGGAAATAAGTGAGGTGAAGATAAAGATGGACTAAAAGTATCCTGTACAAGCTGGAAGAGACACAGTGCATATTTAGCATGCATGAAGCCCTGGGTTCAATACCCAGCACCCAACACAAAAGAGCCACATATATGTGAATGCTTTCCTAGTACAGTAACAGGCCATGAACACTCAGTCTGTGTATTTAGACCTTTTAAATCCACACTCTATCAAATTTTAAAAGATGCAAGAGAAGTTCACAAAATGACAGAACCTCAAAAAACAGTTTCCTCACATTTCACTGGAGCACACCGATGGAAGGATACTGTTCTCCATCCTCACAAAATACCTATGAACTCTTACAACTGGAATTCCCATCCCCAAACTGTAAGGTTGTCATGTACACATGCATGCACACTGGACACTTTCTCGACTGTCACCAGGTCCAGATCATTTAACGATGACAGGATGGCAGCCCGTCTCTGACCTGGATTTCATGTCATGACTCCTTCACTGCCATGATTCTGGCTTCTCCTCTTTTGTTTTCCACGTTCAGTTCTTTAGAGCTAGAGTTTTATGTGAAACATTTCCCTGCTCAAATTCAGTGAGCTCCCTCTCCCTTTATCCCTTGCTTTTTTCCCCCTTCTTTATGATGTTTACAGGTCAAGTGACTACTAATGACAATAGCACAGGTAAGAAACTGCAAAATCTAATTAATGGTAAGGAGGTCTAGGTGTTTATAAAAGAAAATGACACATGATAAATTGACAGCCACCGAAAGACAATCCTGGTGCCCCTGTACACTGTTATACGCTGCCCAACGAGAAAGCTCCCAGGTTCTGGAGACACCAGATGGAGAGTGAGAGCATGAGGTTGCGTGTTCCACCGCCTCTGCCCAGGCCTCTAACTGGAAAACCTGCCCGCAGGGCATGTGTAGGAACAAGAGACAACAAGAAGCCTGATGATTCAGTCAGACCGAGCGAGCAAAAAGACTCATCATGTACACTGAGAATGTGAAAGTTCATTTAGGAGTAGTAACAAGAGTATATTAGAAAACCAGTCTCTTTTCTAGCTTATCTTCCTGTATTTTTCCTTTTTTTTTAAATGGCAGAAAGCTCTATAATTTAATACTTCCTCTCGCAGTTATCACACAATTCTTTATTTCTCATACTAAGATCTAAAAGGCATTATGTGACTGGGTGCCACAGGGGAGGTGGTTATGATAAAAACTTCAAAGGGAGCTATGTTCACAGAGTCCAGTGAACTAAAACAATCTCGGGCTTCTGGAGAACAAAAACCTGGGCAGGAGTGGGGTGCAGAGGAGAACAGAGGGTAGAGGGGCACCCTGGGCTTCTTTCCACAGTGAAGGCAAGGGTGCAACACTGGACATGTCACTATCAAATCAATACTAAAGGCTAGGATAGTTCATTCCTATAAATCAAAATCCTCTTCCAAACACACTTCACTACTCTGTGTATATTTACTGTATTCAGCCAGATGTTGAATCAGTAATCTCAAAGGCTGGGGTGCAGGGAAAGCAAAGATGTTCCCACAGAAACACAGGGCAGGAAGAGAGTAAGCCACAGAACACAACAACACAGCCACACTAAACTAAACGGCTCCCATGAAACCACCCATGCGTCAGCTCCAGGAATGCAGCACTTCAGTTCAGAAAAGTGCGAGGGGAGCAGCTGACACCCAGGCTGGACTCAGCCATTCTGCGCATGGTCACACCTCCCCTGCCCTGGCAACACCCCACACAGGCTATAATGGCCTTCTGGTGTGAAACCCGATTCTACCATATCTTAGGATGGGTCCTGACCCACGGCTCCCACCACCCAGAGCTCTGGAAGGGTGTTTGACTTCACAAGAACACGGGCCTGGCCCAGCTTATCAGTACACCTCCATTTCACAGCCTCAGAAAGCCACATTCAGAAATGTAGCACAATGAGGTAAACTAAACAGATAAAAGGGGTATTGCTTTTATGACTACAAGTTACTACTGCACAAATTTGGAATTTAAAATTTTATAACTATTTCCTAAAACATCTATCATTCCTTTATAATAAAAACAGAAAATTCTAGCATTTTGAAATGCACAGTACACTACTGTTATCTATAATTTCCCTGGTATGCCAAGTTTTACTTTTATATAACTAAAACTTAGTGACCACTGATCAACCTTTTCCCACTCTTCCTCTTCTCACCCAAGCCCAAGATAACCACCATTTATAAAAAGGCTACCCCTTCTCCGATGCAGGTTCTCAGCACTTTCAGGCAAAATCATCTGGCTACAGACAGGAGGATTTACTTCTAGGGTCTCTATTCTGTTCCACTGGTCTATATGCCTGTCTTTCTGTCAATGTCATGCTTGTTTTATGACTATAACTTTGTACTGTATTTTCTACTTTCTTTTCTTTTTTGTTTTGGTGATTCTACATAAATTTCACAACTATTATTCCAGTTTTGTGAAGAATGTCACAAGCATTTGGTAAGACTGCTTTGGATACTATGAACACTTTAACAAGCCAATCAGGATTCTCCAATTCAGGAACATGGGATGTCTTTCCATTTCTTCTACCTTTGCTTCTTTCATCTGTGCTTTATAGTTTCACTGTGTAGATCTATTATCTCTTTGTTTCAATTTATTCCTCAATATGTAATTATATATGTGTGTATTTATGTATTGGTAGCTATTGTAAATGGGATTGCTTTCTGGGTTTTAAGTTCAGATAATTTGTTATTTGCTACTGATTTTTGTATCCTGAAACTTAGTTAAATTTATTAGTTCTAACAGGTTTTTTTGGTGGACTTTTTTGGGATTATCTAGATACACATAAGATTATGTCATTTCCTAATTGACAATTTGACTTTTCCCTTTCTAGTTTGGACATTCCTCTTACCCACTTTTTTCAGTTTTCCTCTTTTGTTTGTTTGTTTTTGAGATGAATATTCATTATGTTGTGCAGGCTACTCCTGAACTCTGTATCTAAGTGATCCTCCCACCTCAGCCCACTAAGTGCTACAGCCATGCACACCACTCTGGATTTTGGGAGTTATGTATTCCTCTTGCTTGACTGCTCTAGCTAGGACTTCCAGTAACATGGTAAGTAAAAGTGTGAAGGTAGGTATCTCTGTCTTATTCCAAACCTTAGAAAACTTTTAGTTATTACTCATTCAGCATAATGTGACTGCTAGCTTATTACAGTTGTATATGTATAATGTTGAGGTATGGTCCTTCTACATCTAATTTGTTCAATGCTTTTGTCATGAAGAAATGTTTAACTTCCATCAAGGTCTTTACTGCATCTACTAAGGTAACTCCATGTTTTTGTTTTTGCAGTGCTAGGGATCAGACCTAGGGACTCACACATGCTATACAAGTACTCTACCACAGAGATATATACCCCTAGACCCTGATCATATGGTTTTTATTTTATTCAATTTTTTTTAACATTTTGTTGAAGATGTTTGCATCTATCTTTATCAAGAATACTGGCTCAGGTAATGCTGTCCTTGGAAGAATTCATTACTCTTCTATACTTTGGAACAACAAAGAGAACTGTTATTAGTTCTTCTTTAAATTGGTAAAATTCAGCAGTGAAGCTGTCTGGTCTCAGGCTTTTCTGTGATGGGAGTCTTTATTACCAATTCATTTACTTGCTCCTGGTCTATTCTTAAGGTTTTCTATTTCTTGATTCAATCTTAGTAAAGTGTAAGTATATAGGAATTTGTCTCTTCCAAGTTATGAAATTTATTGGCATATAGTTGTTTATAATTATCTTTAGTGAGCCTTTATATTTTTGTGGTATTAGTTGTAAGGTCTCCCTTTTTACCTCTGATTTTGGTGTTCTCTCGTTTAGTCTAGATAACGGCCAAATTTGTCAGTTTGGCTTATCTTTACAAGATTCTGTTTCACTTTCTTTTCTTTTCTTTCTTTTTTTTTTTTTTGTTCTCTGAATTTTGAAAAAGGTCTCGCCAGGCATGGAAGTACATGCTTGTAATCCCAGCACTCAGGAGGCTGAGGCAGAAGGACTGCCAATCTGGTCACACACTGACTTCAGGGCGAAATTGAATTACATAGCAAGACCTCATCTCAAAAATCCAAAAAGGTCTCTATTTCATTTATTTCTCCTCTAATCTTCATCCCTCCCCCCCCCAACAAATTTTAAATTTGGTTTGTTCTTGTTTTCTAGTTTGAGATATAGCCGTAGGTTATTTGAGATTTTGTTTTCTTAAAAATGTAAATATCGTTGTCTGTAAATTTTTACATTGAAAATCTGACCATGTTGAGATTTTTACTATAAATGACAGAAGACTCATTTGTTTTTTCATAAATCCATTCATATCATCCTTGTTTAAATGGTGGTCATTTCTCCCCATATGGCACATGGGGCTGTTTCTGCATCTGCATCCCTCTAGAAGCCAGTGGCCCCTCCAGCAAATCTGGTTTAGCTCCATCCAGTGCACGATTGGCTTGTACTTCCCCTGAGCTTAAATACAGCCATGTGACTCATTTGGTCAATGAGATATGAGTGAAGATACACTGTTTTCATAAAAGCAATTAAGGCACCTGCAGGATTTGTCACATTCTGTTCCCCAGATCGTGATTACTAGTGACATTCTAGACAGTACTGTCCATTACCTTGGGAGCCAGGGTGAGGCCAATACAGCTGAGTCCCATGCCAGACCCTGTGAGCTCTTACTAAGAATCAAAAAATAAACCACTGATACTTTAAATCACTGAAAATTTAGTTATCGGTGAATATTACAAGTGATGAAATTGTTTTGTAGGTGAAAAACAGACTAAATGTAAAGTGACTGATGTAACCTATGTATTGTAACCTAGGTAACCTCCCAAAAAACTCTTATTCCTCTTTAGACCATCAACGGGCTGACCTCACAACCTCCTATCCTCTACTCCCTCTTCTCCCACCTTCTTGGGAACTTTTCTCTTCTTTACCATTTGCCTAAAGATCTCCAGTGCTACTGTGGTCTTGCAATGTTTCCAATTACTCCAGGAAATATGCATATTATGCTTGATTGTACCAAATAAGAAGTGGAGAGACCCAAATGGTTCCTTCCTGGACCCCCTACTACAAGGACAGAAACAAGCAAGAAGACACAAAGGAGTGTTAGACAGGGAACTCCACTCCTCTTTGTCTCCATCACTCCCTCCTTTTCCACTAAGCTAGCTTTAGCTATCACAGTGAATTAGTCAGTGACAACTTACTTAACTTCTAAGGACATGAGCAGCTAAGTCAGGCACTTCTTTTTTTATATCTCATACAATTTCAGGTGAACAAGATATGACATTGTTTCAAATAACATGCTCCTGCCTTTTGTTTTCTCCATTATTATAGGTAATTGCATCCAACAGTCTCCCTCCTCCCAGCCTAAATTCAATCTGTAACTGATAGTTCCGTGCAGCACAGTCAGAAAGGCCGTGGTTGCAGCATCTTACTTGCCATGAATTTATACAGGTCAGAATCATTAGGATCTTTGATTTTTCCTGAGATTATAGACTTGCAGTTTAAAGGACAAAAAATATTGAGATTAGACAAAATAAAAAATTTTTTTTGCTTGAATTTCATCTGGTACTCAATATACACTCTGATCCTAGCTCTTCTACCATGCTGAGGGAGCAACTTTAGAATATATATAAATACTTGTGTTTATTTACATAAATTGCAGAATTGCCCACATGCAAACAGGTTTGAACAAAACAAGCAATATCATTATTTCAACCGCTGAGAATAAAACTCTGTAGGTTCATCTCTGTTAGGGATGCAATCTAGGGTCAAGCCATGAGTCTGCCTTGAGACAGACCAGCCCAACAGCAAGAGATCTTGTTGGAAAAACCCTGTGCGATGTGGTGATGCTAAGGAGCTTTATGATTTTGTTAATGTTCTTCACTAGGTTTTATCTTACTCCACAGAGGCCACTGATCTTTAATCATCCCATTAGTCTCAGCTGTCAAGCCGTAAGAGCATTACAAGGTAGATTCTTGAAAAATGCAATGCCATCATTAATGTGTTAACCCCTTCAACCACCCTGTGCCAGGTGTCTGAACCACTCCCTTTTAAATATGCTGAGATGTGTTCTGGCCATCAGAAAAATGCAAATTAAAATAACACTAAGATTCTATCTTACTCCAGAAAGAAGGGTGATCATTAAGAAGTCAAACAACAACAGATGCTGGTGAGGCTGTGGTGAAAAAGGAACCTTCCTTCACTGTTGGTGGGAATGTAAACTAATACAACCAGAATGGAAATCAGTATGGAGATTTCTCAATGAACTAAAATTAGAAATTCCATATGACCCAGAGATTCTGCTTCTAGGTATCTTCCCTATGAGCTTAAGACATCATATTATGGCAATAGATGCCACCTACCAATGTTTATAGTAACACAACTCATAATAGCTAAATCCTGGAAACAGCCTAGATACCCATCAGCAGATGAATGGACAAAGAAAATGTGCTACCCATATATAATGGAGTTCTACTCTGCTAAAGAATGACACATTTGAGATGTCTGTAGGAAAATGAATGCACCTGGAAAATATAATGTTGAGTGAAATAAACCTAACACACTAGCTTATATACCATATGGTATCTCTCATTTGAGTGAGGCAAAGTACAAATAAAAAGAATACGCATAAATATAAGAGGACAAGAGGATGGATCTCTTGTAATAAGAAAGTGGTCCAAGGGAAAAAGCATAAGGGGTGAGGCTAAGAGGAAGGAGAAATTAGTAGAATAAAGATGTGCCATGTCCAGGAACCTAGTAACTTCAATTAATATAAACACTGTATGTCATAACATGAGCTAAGATAAATAATATCAACAAGAATGAAAAATGGGATAAGGGAGTTGGAGGGAAGGGGATTAGAAAACAAACAAGCTATGTTATGTACACATAGCCATTCACCAAGATGACTGTAAACTGCATGAACTGCAAACATACTAATAAATACGCTGAGATGTGATGTTATTTTCTCTGGGTCACTCTTCATCAGAGACAATCAGTACTACTTAGGGTATTTCCATCCCCACTCTGCTTTGGACATCCTAAGAGTAAAGTGGGTGGGAAACCAAGCCAGCTAAGCAAAGACAAATGCAAATTCTGTAAAGGAGAAACATAGCAAGAGCCTTTACCAAAGAAGAGCACATATAAATACCAAAGGATAGCAGAGGGGTAAATTCTAACAAAATATTCGCAAACAACATCTTTCATAAAAACTGTTACATTTTCTTCCTGAAAGCCAAGAGGTAGAAAATTCAGGTTTGGGCTTAGAAATAGAAAGTACTCCCTATCACTGCTGATTTCTAAGGGACTCATAAATTTCTTTTGTATATCTCTTCGGTAGTACTTAAAAGTGCAATAAGTTAATTTAAAATAATTGTTGGCACCAAGAGCAAATATGCTGGAAAAATCAAATCGGAACTATATAGTCTTAGCCAGTTTCCCACAATGCCAGTGCCTATCAGGCTGTTGAACACTGGTGTAAATGTGTGTGCAAGTCTGTGCACCTGTTCAATTTTGGAGGTGGGAGTGGTTTTTGCAGTCAGTATATTCATAGCAATTTGTTACACAACAATAGAAAACATGGACATACTGTGTCTTCTCTGTCACATTGATTTGGGCTCCTTCACCGAACTCTTCCCTTCCTCTTAGTCACTGTTCTCAAAATTCCATTTAAAGACTGATCTCAAGACTATATATAATGAATGTTCTTTTATTCAAAGACTTTCAATCACCACTAATAATTATTCAACAGATGCTGAAGCTCTTTTTATAATGTCTGATGACTATAACCTCCATTTACATGTTACACTGTAATCATAGCACTACAATATTTAGACAGAACTTACTACAGCTACAGCACATAAATACTCGCATGAATTTGCTCTCTACAATCCAGAAAAGCCTCAAACATGAATCATTTACCAAGACACGTGACACAGAAAGCATAGTGCTGCCCTTTCGTTGTATTTATTTTTTCTAGAATAATCCTTAAAAGAGCTACAAGATGGCAAGACTGACAGTTTCCCCTATTTCCTTCCCTGGGTTCTAGTTCAGGAACTGGGACTATCTCTAGTGAAAGAAGCAGAGAGTAATTTTTAAATTCTTTTAGTGCAATAATGTGAAAATGAGTCAACAGCACTATGACATCACCATTGGTATCGTGGATAAAATAAGCCAACCCAAGCCATTTCTCACAAATGGCTCCAGCAGAATTGAGTCTGTCAAGGGCTGGGCCAATCCTGGGCACAGTGAAGTGTTCTATCACCTTTTTACCATCTTCTGCCAGGTGGCTTTCTCTTCATAGGTTTAATTCCTAATAAATATCTGACTGGTCATCTTTTAAGATCGAAGATCATGGTATATGCCAGCTTCCAGTTGAAAGCGTGCAGTTATCTTTCTTCAAAAAAATTCTTGCTAATAATGATTAACAGTAGTTAGCTTTGGATGGATGTAAAACAAAAACCAGTCACTTAAAACTGGGGGGGTGTATATTTTATAAGTACATGTTTGTAGTACACAATATTTACATTTCTTGTGGAGAAGAGAATGGCTGCAATTCCCAGGCATGCTTTGCACATTCCAGTCTCTGTCTGCATTTTATTTCACAACAGTACCTCTACCTGACGTGCTTTCTCTTTATTCTCCATATGTTCAAAGATCACCTTATATGCTGCCTTTTTGCTTTACTTTTTTTATTTGTACATCTTTGTTCATATTCTGTGTGGGAAATGGGTACCTGTCCATAACATATCTTAATTACTTTGTTTCATTTTTCCTTCCCTCTGTCCCCTCTCCATCCATCCCTTGATCCCCCTTTTTGTACATGTTTGCAATACATGTTTACATTCTTTTTGCGGAGTTGGTACATGTACATAACATATCTCAATTCTTTTTTCATCTCCTTTGCTTCCTCTTTCTCCCCATCTCTCCACACTCCCTCCCCATCTCTTGATCCCCTTTCTATCTGAGAAAGATCTATTTCCCTACTTCCTATTATCTTTTTTATTTTGCTCTTATACTTTGAGTTTCTCATGTAACAGAAATTAAGCTATTTAAGCTTGTGTGGATGACTTATTTCACTGAAAATTATGGTCTCAAGGTATACCCATTCAAAAGTGAGATAAAAGAAAGCATTCTACAAGGATGGCTATAGCAGCTTGTTGTTAAGTTCTCTCAATTCTCACATAACATCTACCTAGAAAAAGCAAAAGCATGGAGATAAGGTATACCCTTGACTAACAAAGTGTAAGCTGGTAAGGATAAATTAACACCACCCATAGATCTGTGTGGTGTCTGTACAGGTAGAATCAGAGGGAAACAAGGTTGAATGATCCAGGAATGGGAAAGTTCCAAGATAAACAAAAGATGTTCGTAGAACAGTGAAGAGACTAATTAGAGAATAGCACCTGGAGCTACGGGGGTGAAATGTTTCATGCAAAACATTTCACACTATGCAAGCTTACAAGGAGTCTACAGTAAGAAGCTGAAGTCCTGTCCCCAGGAACTTTCAATAATGGCCCCAGGCTCTATCCAGGAGGAGGTGCTGGTGGGAGTACAACAGAAATTGAGCAGGCTGAGAATAACAAAAACAAAAGACAGATCCAGATGAAAACAGGCAAAAGAAAGAGAGCCAGGAAGCCTCTGAAAGCAGGTGGTCGGTCATAGGTTTTACTTCAAGAAAACAATATAAGACTAAGCAAGCTCTCTGACCTGGGGGGAAAAAAAGAGCCTTATTTCCTATCTCCTAAAGTTCAATATAGCTATTTTTCACATAGAAATAAAAAACAGAAACGCACTGAAGACAAATCCCATTCCATGTAATAAAAAAGCAGAATAACATCCTTATAAACCATGAAAGCATGCCACAAATCTCAAACAGAATAAAAATTAAAATACAAAAATAGCTTACTATCTTAAAGGCATTAAAGAAATGACACAAGGCATAATCAAACAAAACTCAGCATTAGAAAAATTCAGAAGTGAGAAAAGAGTCAGAAGATAAGAAATACATGTCAGAAATAAATACTAAACTAGAAGGCACAAACAGAAAACAACCTATGTCTCCAAAAGATATATAAAATGAAGAATAGAGAAAACATTAAATTAAGAAGGAGGAAATATAAAGGATTTGATAGAGTAACACATTAAAGACAAAGATGATCTAACAAACAAATACCAGGAGTCTAGGAAGATTAATCTTTAGCAAATGGAAAGATGAAGAGAAGAAGAAGGGAAAGAAAGGAGAAGGGGAAGAAAAAATAATCAAGATGTGTGATACACAAGTACCAGCTCCTCAAAAGGAATATAATATTTGTAGATGGCAAAACACAGTAAAACAAAGTAAAGTACAGTAAAATAAAGGGATATAATACTATGTGTGACAAAATACAGTAAAGAAAACCAAAGAGAGTAAAACTAATATTAAGCAATGTAATTTCTTTAAAATTCCCTGAAATAAAAAAGATGTCTGTAATATGGAACCAGAGAATACACAGCAAACCTGAAAATATCAGCTCTATCCTAATTAGAATAATTAAGACTTACTCCAGTAAAATTACGAGAATAAGGAAGGAAGCAAGAGGGAGAAAGGAGAAGAGAGGGAGGTAGAAAAGGAGGTTGGGAGGAAAGGATGAAATGAGGAAGGCAAGAATTCTCTGGATAGTTAGAGTAAGTGCATATCTTGTAAGGGTAAAAGAGTTATCATCAGACTTTGATAGCAACACACTATGCCAAAAGACAATAAAACAAATTCAAGGAAAGAAAATATGAGCCAAGAACTTTACATCCAACAAAGTGTCCTTTAAGTATAAAGGAAACAGACACATTGTTATTAACGAGCAAGACTGTTGGGGACATTATTCCAAGTGCATTTGGAACAATCTAGAAAATAGGCATTGGGCAAAATACATACGTATTGCATTTAAAATAGATACTGACATAAGAATGCTGGTGGTCATTAAACCTATCAATACTTACAGAACACTAAATAAGAAATCAATGGTCATATAGTCAGTTAGGATCAATACAGTTCAACTGCAATAAAGTTAGGATCAATACAGTCCAACTGGGAGAATGAGAACATAAAATAAAGTTCTCAGTAACTACAATGGTTACAGTAACAATGTTATTATTCTGAGACTATCTGAATACAAGTATGCTTATGGAATGCTCTAATTCTATCACCCCCTGTAACCTCAGTAAGTTTTTAGTATGAAAGAAGATACAAATACAATACAGAAATTGAGCAAAAATAGGCAATAGTCTCAATTTGCATTGGAGGTATTAGTATGAATTCCTAAGGTATTTTATACATATATATCTTAAATTTAATAAAGATATTATATAAATATCTTTATATAATTTATAATATAAATTTATTTAAGATTTAATATCTTAAATTTAATAAAGTAAAACCAATTATACCCTTGCATTTAAGTTAATAAGTAACTCCTTTGTTCTGTCTACCAAAAAAACCTACATACAATGAATCAGCAAGAAGAAACAAGTACTCTTAGTACTTAGTCAGTGGTCTTGGAAATGTCATTTCCTGCTGAGGAAAACTATGGCTGCTTGGAGAATAGAGCTACTTCATTAATTCTAGGTCTGGGGCAAGAAATATACACTGGGGGCCTGGAAAAACTAGTCAGTTCAGGCCATAAGATTCAGGAGCCAACTTGAGCCTTTCACTAACTAAAGGCAATGTAATTTGAGCTTCTGTAAGGAAAACAATTATAATGGTTTGAAATCCAAATACATGAAAATATATCAATTCACAATATTAAGAAATAAGTAGGCACTTTCATGGGATCACAGTGAATCAATTCATCATTTTGAAAAAGATTAAGTGAAAGGAAACATTTGAAGGTCTAAGCTAGGTTTTCTCTACAAACTATATATACCATTCCTTTAACAAATAGTAGATGATAGAAACTGTCTCTATAAAAAGATTCTTATTAATAACAGAAATGGTAGAACTAAAGATGATTTTGTAAGTCATGATAAATAATGAATTCAGGTAGTAAGTATTAACAGCTGCTAACATCACAGAAAGACAACCAGGTACTACATGCCTGCTGTTGAGAAAAACCCTTCAATGTCTGCCAAAGGGATTGGATAAGAATCTGACTATGCCTCAGGATTCAACTGTCAGTTTACAAGGCAGGTATGAGAGCATGTTGAATCCCACCGTAAGTGTGCAATCAGCAACACCCAGGATATGGAAAACTATACCCAAGTAACAGCCAGGCTTAACAGGTAAATTAATAAGCTAACAAAAAGTGGAGGAAAAACCTATAAATTTAAAGATTTAAAGGTAACATCTGGTTTTTAAATGGGCAAGACTAAGCTCTACTATCTAAGGATGCAAACATGAGTGGTAACTTGTAAAGATCCAAGCAATATTATTGTAAAAAGCTTAGTAGCTACTTTTGTTGAAGAATGAGGAGTTTGGGAAAGGATACCAGGAGGGCCATTTAGGAGGAAAGACAAGTTCTGTTTCTTAACTTGGGCGGTGGGTACACAAATGTTTCATGAATGTTTGTACTTCCTCAAATTCATATGCTGGTTGAATCCTGTTGGGATGGAATCAGGGTAGGAGGTGGGGCTTTTGAGAACTGATTGGGTAATAAGGGTGCAGCCCTCAGAAATGGGATTAGCTCCCTTTTTAAAGACAATGATAAAAGAGATAATGGAAAATGGAGAAGGATATTCCACAGATGGAAAAGGAATCTAAAGATGGAGGACAGGAGGAGGAAGGGGGAGGAGAGGAAGAGAAAATGAATTAAGATGTGTTATGTACTTGTACCAACTCTCCATGATAAATGTAATCACTATGTACTGCAAATGTAATAAAAATTTAAAAATTAAAAAACAAGAGGAAAACTGGGGAGGCACAGCTGTGCTCCCTCATCCATGAGGACCCAGTGAGGGGCTGGTGTCTGTACAGTAAGCGCAGAGCCTCTCCAGGAACAAAGCTGGCAGCCACCTTGACTCCAGCCTCCAGAGCTTTGGGAAATACATGCTTGGTATAGTTGTTGAAGCCACCTTGTCTAAGGGGTTTTGTTTTGTTTCATGACAGAGTCTTCCTATGTAGTTTAGGATGGCCTTGGATTCACTGTGTGGCCCAGGCTGGCCTCCAATTCCCAGTGATTCTCCTGCTTCAGCCTCCTTAGTACTGGGATTATAGGCATGTGTCACCTCACCCAGTATGGTATTTACCATCTCTTCAAAACTAAGAACACTTGGTCATTAAGCGAGAATTTGTTTCATGGGAATTGGTATGTATACTCTTTTCTTTAAAAAAAAAAAAAAAAAAAAAAAAGGTTAAAATGAAGCTTTCCAGGTCCCTTACCTGGGCCTTGGCCAATTTCTTCTCTAGAAGGTCCCGCTCCCGCTCCGTCTGCTGCAGACGTTTATTAAGCTCCACTATATCTCCCCTGAGAGATGCCAGGGCTGCCAGATGGAGCTGTGGGGGTGAAAAGAAAGGCACATGAGGTTAGACAGTTCAGCACAAACTCATTTCCTTCCCTTCAGTCTCTGTAATTAGTGCAGCCATGTAAAAAAAATGTATAATCCAATATGGGACACTTTGGAGAATGAAAGTGCATTAATCTCGGGAGACAATGAATATAAATCAGGTACCAAAGGCAAGCTGGATTACATGGTGACCCTACATATAATAGAAAAGGCTGTTATATAGGGGCAGAGGAATCTTTTGGATGGCAAAATCAGACTATCTATTGCTATGTATAGCAAACTCCTTACACCAAGGGCTTTTTTGAGTTGTTCACCAAGGATGACATTGCAAGCTGGTGAGGGCCTGCTTGTCTACTACAGATATAAGGATAAAGTGGAACAAAGACAACTTTACTTGTTTATTATTTGATCCAAATATGAAAGTTGGATAGGGCAACTGCATTTTTTAAAATTCAGGCTTCCAATCACTGTCGGCACAATAGACAGGCACTGAGGAAGAAATAGAATGTAAGATCCTCATTTTGTTTCTAGTCTTAGACTTAGCCTGTTTACTTCTGGCCAGTCCCTCCTGTCTCACTATCCCCCAATCCTACAGCACAGACTGGCTGGACAGAGGCTTCCTGCATGTTCACAGATCCTCACCGAGGAGCAGAACCAGAGTTCTGGCACCTGATACTGCAAAGACACAAATCCACTATCTGTCCACTATCTGTCCAGACATCCTGCCCAGCTGCCTCTCTCAGGTTAACCAGAGCTGAAAAGAATATTCTTCGGCAGATTAACAAGGACATTATGTGCTCCTCTCAATCTGACCAGTTCTGCAGTCAGCACACTTAGCTTCAGTGCCAGGTGCTCCTGCTCCACCCACAGGTACCTTCTGTGGCTCTTGAGGTAGGGAGAGTGCTACTCACAAGATCTGCTGAGTACACTCATCTCAGAGCAGCACCCTGCAGCCTGCGACCTCTCTGTCACCACTTTGCATCTGCTCTCAGAGTCCAATTAGGCTGACACTATTCCCTACTGCCATCCACATTGCATGTGGATAAGCATGAAGTCAGAGCAAATGCTCCCTCTTTATAAAGCCTATAGGCTTTTTGTTGCTTTTGCCAAGAAGGATTTAGAGTAGCAAAAAAGCAAATAAGGGCGATCTTTAAAGATGGACACTGTACAATAGTACACAACTCAACTTCAAAGATTTTCACTTCAGGTTTAGAAAGATGCCCTTTTCTGCAATCTGCCTCTCTGTTCGGCCTGTTGGTTGATGCTGGTGCTGACATGGGGGCAGCAAGAGAAGGAGAGAGATAAGGAGTAGGGGAGGTTCACAGCAGCTGTTTATGATAGATTCACACAGCAATGAGTGTGACTTTGCTTAATTCCACCAAGGCTGCAAATCAAGAGATCAATAGCTGATTTGAAATCAGGAATGCTTGAAATTTTAAAACAGAAATGTCAGGCAATCTGATAATATTTGCCTTCTCCTGTAGAGCTGAGGCTGTTCAAGAAAGGTCACTTTGATTTTCAGATGCAAGGTTTTACGTGATGATTTCTCAGCACAAACACCACAGCACTCCCACTGTACAATCTTTCTGAGACTATTTCGTTTCAAGGATGGAGAGGGACAGAAATTCATTCCCTTCTAGGGCTGTGTTGTCCTCTCAGCCTCTAAACCATCATCTGAGGGTTTTCCTTTAGCATCGCACACTGTGACGTGGCCCTTGACTAACGCAAGTCTTGAAAGAAGACAAGCCAAGTCCCCTGTGGTGAAAAAGACCAAACATGTGGAGGGCCAAAGTGCTCAGAACCTCAGGACTGGGGACAAGGATGCAACTGGGAGAGGGCAACACACTTCCTGCCTGATAGCTCCTCTCTCAGCGCTGGGGAAGGAGGAGGACAGGAAATGCTGACAGAGAGTGCTAAAGGCTCCTTGCTGGTGTCATAACTAGGCCATTTGGGGAGAGACAGAGTAGTTACTTCCATCACGGTCAGTGATTCTGGGTCTGGGGGGACAGTGCCATGGCAGAGAAGGCTGGGCCAGGTGCCCAGAGCACCATCTGGCCCCCAGTTCCCCAGGACCATCCCCAGGCTACCCCTCCAGCTCTCCCTGTGACAGATTCCGCACCATGGAAGAGAACAGAACACTGGTTCTTAGCCTTAAGCATCTCATACTTGTGATGACACTTCTCACAGAAGCGATATGCATTTGGGGGTTAAAGCATATTTTCCTTCCAATTATGATGAATCTATTCATGAATCTCTGTATGAAAAAAGAAAATTGGGGCTAGATATCAACTCTGCAACACCATGTCAGTTTGGCAGACTGTCACATGTGTCTTGGTCCCTGATATCTGAGTGGGGAAAGGACTCTCATGCCTGGCACCCTTGTTTCTCTAATGGCAGGTGAGGATCCATACCACAATCTAGACCAAAAGATCCTTCAAACATTGTGCAGTGTTCCACATGACAGTCATCAGTTTCACACATTGATAGAAAGTTTATTTAACATATTTTTTCTGATTATAAGAGAGGGAAAATGTGACAGAAAAAAAACTTGTAAAGGACATTCAAATATTTCAGCTGTATGTCCTGGATGGTCTTAAATTTTTGAATGCTTTTATGTAATGAGTTTTCTAAGATAAGAAATTATTTTTGTATTAAGGAAATAATGGAGTTAATAGTAGGTGTGGTAGCACATTTCTATAATCCCTGCACCCTGAGAGGCTGAGGCAGAACTGTTTCAAGTTTGAGCCCAGCCTGGGCAATTCAGAAACCTTGTGAGACCCTATCTCAAAATAAAAAAGGAATTTGGAAAGTAGTTCAGTATAAAGGCCCTGGGTTCAAATTTTGGTGCTACACATACACACACACACACACACACACACACACACACACACACACACAGGTTAAGTAACTGTTTTGTGTAGGCTGCCGCATAAAAATTGTAAAAGTTCTCTTCCTTCTATACTGCTCTGCTGACCAGCTCTTCTGGTAGAAGGTAAAACTTGAAACAATATGCTAGAGTAAGATGCAGGCCTTAGCATCACTGACAGTTACTCAGCAGAAGCCACTACTGCAGAGTGGCAGGTACAGCAGAAGAATCTGTCAACAAACAAGTGGCCTTGTAGGTCAGAAGCTGGTGACAGTAGCTCCACCCCTTCCAGAGAACCAAGCAAAGGAGCTGAGTTCCCGTGCACTGAGCCCTCAGCCCCCATGAGTTTGAGTCCGTTAGGTTTCCAATTCTATCTTATCACTAACGCTATAAACAAAGCAATATGCCCTCCCTTCTTTTAGGGTCTCTCATCCCCTCACTATGGCTAAACAGGCAGTAACTCCATGAAAGCCAGGGAGTGGATTACCAACGCCATTTGTACTATGAAGGGACCCGTGTGACTGTGTCAAGGACAGGCATGAAAAAATTAGCAGAGAGATCTTCCTGGGTATTTTTATAAGAATTGTAGCATCTATAGTCCTAACTACTTCGGTGGCTGAAGCAGGAGGATTGTCTGAGCCCAGGAGCTTAAGACCAAGTCAGGAAAAAGAAAAATAAAAAAGAACTGATGCAGATTTAAATCCTGGAAAGTAAAATTTACCCCAAACAACCAACCTTGTCGAATATCTATAAACATAACCTTACATTTATATACTAATCTTGGAATATCCCTTCAGATATATTCTGTTTCTGAAATGGACTTTAACTTGAATCAGAGCTTTGGATATAAAAACTATGAGGTGTAATTAAAAGATGCTTCATGAGCCAAAAGGAAGGAGAGAATATGTTTGTGTGCGTGTGCTCCTCCTCCAACAACTTCTCTGTGTCCTTGAAAGTAAGACCCCAGAGTGTCAGCTGGCTGCAGTAACAGCTGCTGCTCACTATACTGTCCCAGTGCCAGCCTCCCAGTCAGCGGGAGCTGTGTGCAGCCATGTGACAGATTCTGGCCACTTTAAGGAAAGCAGAGCATGAGTGGTATGGGGGAAATTTTCTGACAGAAAGTCACATCCTTCTTCTTGCCCTCCATCCTTGCTGTTTCGTACCTCATGCGATGGGTGGGTCCACACTCCAGAGGGCTGGAAAGTGCCCAAGTCCTTAAGAACTTACTGGAGCCACGCTATCAGTGCTGGGCTTCTGTGCCAGAAGAGCAAGAAACTGACCTGTGGGAAAATGTGCTTTATCCTGAGATATTGCAGCAAATAAAACTGATCTGACCTTAATTAACACAGAATCTGACAACCATGGGTTCAAATCCTATGTGTGCCATTAGTGGGTGAACAATCTTTACATAAGGTATTTAATCACTTTGTTACGTGCAGTGAGCACAAAGACAAAATGAGAGACATCTATGAAGTGACGAGAGGCTCTCAATAAACCCATCTTCTTTTTCAGCACACTTTCAAGTCAACAGCAACTAAATAATCAGTCCCTGTGATAATTTAACAGGAAGTCTAAACACGCTGAGATGGAACCTTGAAAATTCCTATACAAACCCAGGTCCAGCACATGGAGGATACAAATTCTTCACATTTTAGGAGATAAAAGTCCTTAATTCTTGGACTGTTAGGAACCCTGCTTCACATGCAGTTTGCAGTATGTATCCAAATGAAGTTAAACCAATTGGACACACAGCTATGAGCTGTCACAATGGTTGTTACCACTGGACAAACATTCCTTTAGTAAAACTGTTCAGCTGACGTCAAGGAGGACCTTCTGACAGGTGAGGCACCCTGACTCCCAGGCCAGGCAGGGAGTGACGAAGGCCCTCATGGCCACCTCTTCTGGTCATTTCTCTCCTGCTAAGTGGACAGATATCTACTGTGCCACAGGTCAGCTGCGAAACTAAAGGCTTTCCACTTCCCAAGAAGCCCTCAGAGCCCACTGCCAGTGACAAGAGCCCCTCCAGGAGCAAGACTGTGTGTCTCCATTTTGTGGTTACTGGCGATGCAAACAGCAAGGGCAAGCCCACAATGTCCAGCACAGCACTGTCCTGTGCATCACCTCATCTAATCATCACCATCACAGAAACTCTGGTCTAACGGGAGGCTATGACTCCCAGTACACTGAGCGAGTTCTTTCCCACTTACCATGGGAGCTAAGGGGGGAATCCAGGATTTGGACCTAGGTTGTCAAACTCTCAGCCACCATTCTGTTTGTCTTCCTGGGACTCTACTCACTGAATAGCTCTGTCTCCGAAGTACCAAAGGCTGCTGTGCCACAAGTGAAGCTGTGGAAGGAGTTTGTCTGCAGAGTCCACCAGCTTTGGCACCACAAGGTACCTCCCGGGGTCGCTGGCTTCGCCAGGTTTCCCTGCCTTGTCGAAGGTGAGTGCATCCAGGGAGAATAGGCCTATTTCCATTTTTCCTGCTTTGCCTGGCCTGGCCATGAGGTACTCCTGTAGGCTGTACCATTTGCTGCCAAGCAGAGCCCATTGCCTTTCCACTCAATGACGACAATGGTAGACTATTCTGCCCTCTAATGCAAAAGCATTCACATGGTTTGCTTATGTTTTAGTGATGACAATGAACAATATTGACTTCTCTCATGCAGTGAGCTCTAGTGAAAAGGAAGAATCAAACTGGGCATGATGGCTCAGACCTGTAATCCCAGCACTCTGGGAGGAATGGCAAGTTTGAGTCCATCCTGAGCAACTTAGTGACCTAGAGAAACCCTATCTCAAAAATTTTAAAAAGGCTGGGGAGGTACCCTAGTCTTTAGGTCCTGAGTTAAATTCCCAGTACCATCAAAAAAATTTTTTTAAAAATTTAAAAAAAAAAGGTTGGGGGAACAAGTGCAACTAAACTTTACTAAACACACACTCTCAATAGATTCTGACTACATTTTGAACACTTATCCTAGTTCTATCAGTTGCAGAGTTCTGTGAATTCCAGGCAACCAGATAATAGAAGGAGAAATATTAATAGTTACCATTCACTGAAAGACTATGTGTACCAGGTAGCCCACTTAGTTTCCATTCACCACAGTGCTGTATTATTTCCTCCTTCTGATCAATGAGAAGTCTAAGGTATAGAGGAGGGGTGGTACGCCAGCCCACAAGAAAATGACTAATACACAGCACAAGAGTTATCAATACACAGGAAGTCCATGCTCAAACTGCTCTGCTATGTGCCTTCCTAGCACAACTCTAGGTCTCTTGTTTCCCTTGCATTGAGAGGGGAAAGCGCATGTGTGTCTGTGTGCACATATGTGGGTGGGTGGGTAAGAGGTGGAGGTGAGGTGTGTACACTGGAGTAGGCACATGAGGAAATGTAGGGACAGCATCTTCACGGATGAGCAGCCCCATGTGATCACAGTTGCAACCACCAGAGGAGATGGCAGAGCACATCTGCAAGTGACAGTGAAGAACTGGGGGCTCAGCTTAGAGTGAGTGTGGAGGACCCTCCCTGCCTTCCTGTGCTTTCTTTAATCTGCAGCTGCATCTATACCAGACTCTCTGAGGCTCCTCTGGTGTTAAGCCTGTACACTTTGCACACCTGGTGTGTCCACCCACACACATTCCACCCTGAGTTCTGTGCTGAGGGTCTGGCATGCTTTCTTTGCCTACTGACCCCAGAAAGGACCTTCAGAAGCTCAATTACTCAAGAAAACTTCACTATACACAGAACTACTCAGCAGTCATCTTTTTGCCAGACATGGAAAGAGCGCTCAAATCCTGTACAGGCTTAACACAGGCAGGCAAACTTGAGGAATAGCTTGTCCAATTTCCTCTGTGAAGAAATGAAACTGAGACCCAGAGAAACAAAGCACATCAAATTTAGATTTCCTGGTTCCCGGTCCAGAGCCTTCTTCCTCTCCCACATGGTAATCCAAGTGTGTATGGGGAGTGAAAGAATGCCTGTGTCCCTGCTGGCCTTGCTGACAGCAGGAGACAAGTACACACCAGGAAGCAGTCTCATTCACTTCCCCTCCAAGACCCTCCGCACCCCAGGGCCTCTAATTCAGATACACAAAGAACAGAGTCCCTGGCAAAGGGGCAGTGTTCCATGCCAGATGGACACAATCAGGCCTGTTCAGTGGCTCCCAGGACCAAACATTCCTGTTTGCTGCTAGAATTCCAGCTAGGAGGACCTGCTGTATAGTATTTCCAGAAATGCCACTCTTGGTTTTCAAACTTAAAATAGTACTCCAAGGCCCTCTCAACATGGCAACAGTAGGATGCCATCTACATAAGAAAAATGAACCCCATACAAAGCCACCTGACACAGGTGATGGCACCAAGCCATCAAACAAGTCCCAGGTAGTACCCATGGAAAGCAGCCACACTACTGTTCTCAGGACACACAAGGCCACTCCTCTCCTAGTCTCAAATAAATGGCAATGCGTATGGCTGTCAAGAAGAGGTACTGAGACTCTGAAGATGACTCTGAGTCCTACCCTATCTGCAAACACACACTTATCTAAAAATAAGGCCAATCATAACTTTTACTTGCAATGATATTCGCTAATACCTGAGTGTTTACTGAGTGCGAGCTGTTATCCTGAGTGTGTAGGTGCATTTTCTCAATTATTCTTCACGCTGCCTTATGAGTAGGGTACTGGTGTTATCCCCAGTATAGAAAGATGGGAACTGAGGGACAGGAGTAAGTGTCAGAACCACAATGAGACCTCGGTTCTGACTCACCCCAGGGCTAGTTCATAACTGCCTCACCTCGCACTTTACAGCAAAACATCACAGCAATCCTGAGATCCTGCAGAGATCTAGGAAACTGCTGTGAAGGAATGGTCACAAAAAAGGAGGGTCATTTTTATGAGAAGGGAAAATGGAATTGCAAAATTAGCACAGTATTAATTCTTTAAAATATCCAGCATTTTGAGAAATAGAGGGCAGTTCATTCAACTGGTATCAGACCCAGGAAATAATCAGAGAAAAACAATTGTCTAGCTATTTCCATAATCTATGGGAAAAGTTAAAAAGGAAAGTTTGTAATGTATGTGAAAAAGCCCATAAAAACAATTATCCTACCTAAATACTACTATATGGAAGGAAAAGTTACTTCAACCATTAGATCTTTAAAAATGATAAATTTAAGCAGAATAGCCTGTATTTTTAGTGAAAATATTATAATGGAACAGTAACTTTAAAAAACAATTTGGTATCTTTTCACTAAAAATAAATTCTCATGATTTTTTCAAGAGAAACCAAAATTACATAGTTATATGCAGTTATAAAATTACAAAGGTATTTAGAAGGAAACAGACAAAATAAAGACACAGCAATAAAGTGGTTGCACCTACTTAAATGCCAAGGTGGGCTGCATCCAAATGACACACATGAAGGAGATAAAGATGTAACAATTAAATCCAGCTAATCAGGGGACATGAATATTTCAGCACACACTAAAGACTGATGTGATCCCTGAGGCAGAAACTCCCACAGAGAATGATAGGAACATGAGTAACAGAGTTCCGTAACAAGGCCTGCATTGTTCATAAATTTTTATATTGATCCAATTTAGCAGGTATTGAATTCCTCATCCTATAGAAACCAAGTATCTTTAATGGTGAAACAGTCAATAAACTCTGCAGAGCAGGAAGGACCAAAGCACCTTTACAGCATTGGTTGAAGGGCTTTGAAAGATCCTGTCTTTTACTAGACAGAGGGCAATATTTTCTCTTTAGGTAAAAGAGAAAAGATTCAGAGTGTTCTTGCGTGTGTGTGTGTGTGTGTGTGTGTGTGTACGTGTGTGTGTGTATAAATATTAACATACATACACATAGGGGACTTTACATAAAACTCAAGCAATGTGCTTTCAGACTTTCCACTAAAGCACAGGCATAGCCAAACTGTCAACTATTCAAATATTCACTGTATTCTTTGTAAAATACATTACCACATTTTGAAAGACTCTTTAGTATGCATTATTTCATTTTTTAAAAATCATTTTTAAAAATGCTTGATTCCACAACATGCTTCCATCTGAGTGAAGGTGTAGGCTGCTGACTACTGGACCACTTCCCTGGTTGCTGGCACAGCTAATCCAAAGCACCAGCAAAGAGTTGAGGAAATACATTTCAACCTACTCCACTTTTGCTCCCACGTGGGGCTGTACTGATTGCATCAGAGAACACTGTGTATAGACAGAAAGGAAAAAGGTTTTTAGGTACAAATCTCTCCTTCGAAATGACCCTAACCCAACCAACTCTCATACTCAACCTGGTTCACCTCTTTCCCAAAAACAGAATATGGAAGAAAGTAAAAGTTGAGAGAATAACGCAGAAACCAGTATGGTGGTTGGAACATAGGCTTTTCTGAAAGCAAAACGAAATTTGAGTTCTGGACTTGAGAACTAGTTCAGCCCTGAGTAACCTGTTTACTTTTCAAGCTTTAATTGACCCATCTGTGAAGCAGTGTAATACCCATTCAATCAGAGTTGTGAGGATGACATGAAATAATGCAGGTAAATCTATTCACCACACTGCCTGCTGGCAATGTGAGCCAAAATGACCAATACTGTCTTAATTATGATGACCATTATGTCACCTTTTTGCCTCCTGCAAAGTGTCAAGATATAGTTAGGCTTTGAAAGCAAAGGTAGGCCACTCTCCTATCTCCTTGTTCACTCAAGCCCTAATTAAGTAATCAGAACAACTCATCACATTGGAGCCCAGGACACAGTATTCATACTAATCTATGCTTTGCCTTCCGACATGGTTTCCTGAGTCGGCAGCACTCTGTATGTACCCAGGCTGGACCAGGTAGGTAGGCTGGCAAATTGACTCTATGCCTCAAAACTTCAGTAAGGTACAAGCCAATCTATATCCTGCAATGCCTGATTCCTCGAATCATTCAGCCAGTAAGGAACCAAGTCAGCAAATACAGTGACCTCACAGTAAAATTCCATAGAAAATACCTTACTGGCAAAAACAGAAGACAAAATTATTTAGTCTAAGTAAGGATACACATAAAGGTCCATTTTTGATGGTAAAAATGATTAGCTGAATAAACTGTACAATGGGCATAGAACACCAATTTGTCAACCATATATGTATTTACACAAATACACACATACACACAAACTTGTAATGATTATTTCCAATAGCCCTAATAAATTTTGTCATGTTGAGTCCCATATATCCACTACCACCCACCCTTAGCAAGTTCCTTTTCTCTTCCACCTGTTTTCTATCCTTTTATACTCCTTTTTATTTTTCTTAACGCTTATCACTACCTTTTTTTTTTTTTTTTTTTTGGTACCAGGGATCAAACTCATAATGAGATCACATGCTTGCAAGGCGCTTATGCCACTGAGCTAAATCCCTGGTGCCAATACCTCATTTTATACAAGTTTCTTGTTGACTGGCTGTCCCATGTAGTATGAGCTCCAAGAAGACAGAAATGTTAAGACTCTGGAGAAATGACCAACAAACAAAATGAACAGTACCTGGTACCTGGCACAACGTGAAGTGATATTTGTTGAACAGATACATTTGGAAAATTTAAAAGTACAGATTAACATACATTAACCTTTTCCCATCACCTGCAAACATCTGTCAGGCATTTTTCTAAGAGTAAGTACATTTAAAATAGCTTATGAGAAACCATACGCTTAATACAGTACAATTTTGGGCCCAAATATCTACTGCTTATAAAGAAGTCTAACCCAGGTATCATGGCACATGCATATAATACCACAGCACTCTGCAAGACTGAGGTAAAAGGATCACAAGTTTGAGCCTAGCCTGGACAAATCAGTGAGACTCTGTTTCAAAAAAAAAAAAAAAAAAATGAAAACAGGCTGAGATTGTTGCTCAGTGTAAACATGTGGGTTCAGTGCCTGCTACTCCACACCTCTTCCCCCTGAAAGAGGAAAAAGTAGGGAGGGAAGAAGAGCCCTGAAAGACAAGTACCAAAATGTTAGCAGCCTTTCAAGGGTGTCCCTGTGGAGTGTGATTATAGACAATGTTTACTGGGTCTTTTTTCTATCACAGATATGTATTAGTATTATACAATTCTTTTTGTTGTTATTTTTCTTGACCTCATCTACAAAGTATTATGGGGAATACAAATAAGTATAATGTGCCATCTTGACCATGACTAACTCCCAGTATACTCAGGGAGACAGAATAGAATTTTCAGGATATGGGAGTTGGGAAGATCATTAGCTATCCTCTTGTCCAACAGCCCAAGCCTTGCTAGAAAATTGTCTATTGTGCAATTACAGGTGGTTACTATGACTATGGGATCAAAATCTAAGCAAGCCCCAGACAGCTATGCCTGTTCACTCTGAGACTGCTACAAGCATGTACAAATTTGATCTTATACAATGACTCTGAAATTACCTTCTTTTAACTTTTCCTCATTGACCTAGCTCCATAAGTAGGACAAAATTAATTCTTTTTTATACTTCAAACTCTCTAAATAAGTCACTGTATCAATAACATCCTCTCTAAATCATCAAACCTCCAGAACAATTCTTCACTCTTATGGGTCCCCAGGATGGGAATGTTCCTTTTGATAAAAGGTACCCATGACCAAGCACTGTACTCCAGAGGAATTCTGCCCACAAAACTGAGGCACAGTTTTTCTAGTACTTAACACCACAAGCAGGCCTATCACATTTAGCAGTATCACATCTCATATACCATGGGTGCCCGGGGTCACATATTTTGAGATCTGTGCATCTAGAGTGGTCCCAAAAAGTGTTTGGAGAGTCAAGACTGCAGACTTGGATAGTGCCCAGCACCAGATGGTGCTCATCAGTGCTACTCAAACCAGAAAGGTCAATGCTACTAGAAAGAAGCTTCAGGGTGCTCCTCTGGACTTGCTTTGACAATTCCTAGTGCTGGAGAAAAGTAGTTACCATGAAGGTGAAAGCAGCCTGAACTCTGCGGACAATCAGGGGCTGTACTTCCCATAAAGACACCATTCATACAAGTGAGTCATGTGCCCACCAAAGCAGGTGCCCTCCACCATCTGCCAGTGCAGCCTGGCCAGGGCCTGAGAGCATTCCCCAATCCCTAGCCAAATTCCAAATATGTCAGAAATGCAGACGAAAGCTGCAATACAATGCAAGTGAGCCACAGACCAGAATGAAACCCCGTGGTTTGAGTCTGGCTAGACAGAATTCCAGCTCCCTTCCTGTAAGAAGTTGCTTCTCCCTCAAAGGCAGCCTGTCCTCCCACTTTTGTATCTAGAAACCACAACACAACAGCAATTTGGACAGGTATGCAACAGCTCAGCATTATTTTAATATACAGTACAGAGCTTTCCCTCCCTTCTCAGCCTACAAGGAACACATTTTATCACATAATGCCTTGCCAGTGTTCTCCCTTATAAATTGATTTATTCTCCTTTTTTCCTTCCTCCTTCATTTCACGGGCTAACTCTGAAATTAATAAAGTATATCAGGCATAGAAGCAGAACTCACAGATGGCAGATTGGACAGCCAAGGTCAAAGAGAGGTTTCTCGTATCTGTACCGTCTGCTGTTAGGGAAGTCTGACACCCTTAGAAAAGCAACATGAAGAAGGAAGAGGCCACACTGGTAAGCTGATGAAAGAAACATTCATTTGGTAGATAAATATATTTATCTGTTGTTTCTGACTTTCTCTAGATGGTAGGATCTCTAAAGGGAAAGCACCATATTTGCATCTGTAACGTGCACGTGCGGCAGTCAGCAAAACTATGCGTCACTCCAGACATAATTCCATGATGGTGCCTGAGAAACAGTTTGGTTGTTTAGCGAGGTGAGGAGCTTTTTGGATTAAATGGCATCGTGCCTAAAGTGTTCCATCTTACATTTTGGGTGATGGCTTTGCTTTCTTCCTGTAACACAGGTTTATTTATGCTTACAAATGGCAAGGGAAGGGAGAGCTTCCTATTTTCCAAGTTTGGGAAGTTCTTCCTCGCCATTAATTCTAAAGTCACAGCAAAGTGGGTAACACCTAATCCTCGATTTGCTCATCATGTCTACCCTTCCTGCCCTCCTCCAACCACTCTGTGTACACAATGCTAGAATGCAAACAGAAAGATATCCTAAGGCTATCTTATTTTGTTTGCTGAAAACAGAAAGGCAGAGAAAAGGGAAAAAAAATAAAAAGCTATTAAAGAACTCTAGTCTGTTCAGGAATAAAACAATTCCAACTTAGACAAAATTGTCAAATGAACATTTAAGTCTGGCAGTAATCGGAAATACTGTAGTTTTGACAATACAAAAAACAAAATTTACCTCAATTAATATAGCTAGGCTTCACTGCTAACGAAGTTTACACTATTACAATCACTGCACACAGGATTGAACACAGGACTGGGAAATATAATGACAGCATTCTGTCTTTATATTCATTCAGATGAAGAGTTCTAAAGCCCAAAAGAGTTACCCTGTCAGATCATGAGAAATGCTAATTATGAAAAAAGTATATTTCAAATGCAAACATCATTCTGAAATGAACAGGATTATAAATCCAAAACCTTGCCATCTATTTCAATCCAGACCATCATTTGCCAAAAATACCAAACTTACTGCCCTAGGCTCCTGAGAAACATCATCAAATGAAATGGAATTATACATTTCAAGAGACGAAGAGGATAAGGGCAAATTAGTACTAGGTGACAAGCTTAGGATGAACTGCAAGGGGACTCACTGTACAGCAACAGACAGTGTGTTTATATTTCAGCGTGGAAGATTCAGGCTTGCTTCAGATGTCTTTCCCGACAGTGAAACTTGTTATGGTACAACAGGTACAACAAGTAGCTATGCGTTTACTCTCTCCAAAAAGCTTTCCAGACAGCAGTCTCATCTCTGTGGTCTAATGTGGCTGCAGTACTGCCTGGGAGTTTAGTCTGCAGCTTCACAAAATTCATTTCAGTCTGAGGATCCTCTCATTTTACACCCACAGATGCACTAGGGCAAAAAGGTGAGTAGGTGAGTCAGAGCAATTAGGGAGGGCATTTCTTTCATATGGCAAAGAAAAACCGGATTATTCCAAGAGAAGTACAGGAACCATGAAGCTAGCCTGTTTTTCCAAATCCTGGCAGTTTAGAACCCAAACACAGCAACATTAACAGGAACATAGATTTGTACACTTCATTCCCAGATATGCTGCACCCCAAGAGTTGTGGCACTAACACACTTGCAGGGCCAAGGGCGACCCAGACAATTAAAGTCATTGACACACAAAGAAATAGGTCTCCTCCCTGAACTCTGAACAGGTTAGAGCAAAGGAGGGAAAGAGAACCAGAACTACTGCCTTAAATTTGAAACTTAACAGATTCTTAAAACAACTTCTACCTACAGATGTACCTGATCTACAACTTCCACTTCTCCTCACATTACTATGTTAAAGAAAACCTACATCACTGAAAACCTGACTATAACTTCAAAGATTTCACAAATGAATCAATGAAGTTACCTCATTCTAAATATTACATTTTGGGGGGCAATAGTTTTATGTTCAGAAGGAAAATACAAAAAGAAGCCATTTCCTGGGGAAACACACAGCCTTTGAGTATCCTCCTAAAGTAACAAGGTCACTTTGAATTTTCTTTAGCCATTTCACATACCCAGTGCAATATTAAACCCAAGGCATGCCACAACAAGCCAATTTGGAGCTTAGATATTTGGGACACGTTTGCATCAACATGGAAACTAGAGAGCCATAAGCAATTCATAACTTACATGTGGAGCATTAAAATTTTGGGTAAAACATTCTTGTTTCCAGATAAATTCCAGACATTAAAAGTGCTTTTATATCCATTTAGACAGGTATATCACATGATCTGTTCTTTGGAACCTTCAGGGAAACAAAAAACAAAAACAAAGCAAAACAAAAATAACTTGCATTTCTTCCCCCCCATTACATTTTAAGGACAAAGATGCAGATATTTACATACGTTTTTAAAAGTTTGTTTTTAAAAGGAAAATATTACCTATGCCTTGTAAGTTAAAGATTTCCAAAGACATATATTGTTAAGAGAATACAGAATGAGAAGTCTATGCTATGAAAGATAATACAAAGCAAATCTTTGCCTGTGGTGAGTTCAAATTCTAAAATACAACACATGCATGAAATCCCTGCAGTCTATGGAATTCTGAGGCTTGGGTCTGAATAGTAGGAAAAGGCCAGAGCAATATGGGCTTTTCCATTGTGTCTACAGCTTTTTAATGAAACCTTCTAGTAGGTACATGGAGGAAAGCGGACACATATATGAGGTAGGGAATGGACTGGTCCATAAAGCTAATTCCATTCTTGCAATGCAAAAACCCCTTGAATTCAGACTAGATCATTAGCAAGCAACCCTTAAATAGGCGTTAGCCCCTGTAAACAACCACCAACTCTCCCACAGGAAAGGCACAGTCAATTGATGTAAAGATTGTGTAAGCTGAGCAAACAGAGCTCTAAGACTCCTGTCCCAGCCCCCCAACCCCAAGCCCCAGAACTTCCTGGGGGCCTTCTATATACAAATTTTGGACCTGCCACCATCCAGGACTCTTTGCTTTCTTTCCTGAGGCAGAGGAAAAAGATAGATATGCAGTGTGCTGCTGTTTGAGGAATAAGATGAGAGAAGAGCAAGGGAAGGTAGAAACAGAGGTTAATCCAAAAGGTAAGGGAAAAGAGGAAGCTGAATAGATATGCCATATACATAGATAGCCACTAACCCTGAAAAAGCCAAGAAACCCAGAAGAAAAGAAAAGGAAGAGATAAATAACAAATACTGTCATTTTTAAAAAGCATCTTTAACATTTCTTGTTTAGGAAAAAACAAAATGTAGCTCCCTGAGATCATTCATTTAACTTTCAGCCATTGACAATTACTATATTTTGTCAATGCAAATGCCACTACTAAAAACAGAATGCTACGAATCAATGCCTTTTGTTTTCAAAGACTACTGATACACTAGAGGAGTGCAAAAATTATAGAAGTGAGATTTTTTGATGGCAAACTTTGAGGATAAGGTTAGGAGTGCAAATGCTACAGCCACAGGCTCCAACTGCAGAAATCCCTGGGGCAATGGGAAATGGGTTAAAGATTTCCTCCTTGCAGAATCGTTCTTGTACCCACTTATGTGAAGCCTTCGTCTTGCTTCACTTTCTACAGGGTCACCTCTACACCCTCCAACCAGCATGGTCCAGCATGTTGGCCAAGGAGCACGCATACTCAGAGAAATAGTTGGAGAGTACTTGGGAACTGACAAACCGCTAGAGGTTGTTTCGAAAAGAGAATTCTCTCATTCAGGTCCAGTCACATCCCTCAGGTACAGAGCCAAGGGGGATAATGTTTAAGCTCAGAAATCCTATGTGGGTCACATTTCATCCACAGAGAGACCCAAGGGTAGGTTTCTTCAAATGCCTGGATTTTTGCCCTTTCCCCCAAGAACAGTCACCTTTTGAACTGCTGTGGAATGATCAGGAGAAAAACAGAAAGTGGTGTAACCAGGCACTCCTCTGTTTTCTAGACAATCAGAGGGCTGTCTAGAAAACAAAATGCTTCATTTCTTTAACAGTAGCTATTCAGGCAGCAAGAGGCAATTGAGAGACCAGCTAGCAAAGTTCACTGCTTGAGAGATCAGCATAAACGATAACATTTCCATCCTGCTTCAACTTTATGCATTGTCCAACTTCACTTTGGTTAAGTAAGTACTTTCTTCTGGGGATAAGTACATTACCAGCAGCTACTACAAAGGAATTAAATGGCTAAATCTGCACATAACTTCACGTGAGAGTCCTAAAATTTTTAGTAAGATGCACAAAAGGATTTTGATTTTGTTTTTTTTTTTTTAAACAACAATATCATTGGCAGTTCTGGTCTTCTGTGACAGAAGTAATTAATGTGATACTAAAATTAATTTTTTTCCCTTGCAGCACCTACTTTAAACAAGAACAAAGAATGTAACTGGTTATTTTATTTCCTCAATTTTAGACCTTTTCTTCAATGATTTTATTTCCATCCCAAAGCAAAATCATTCTTCTCTTTAGAACTGGGCAATATACTATTTTTCTTCGTCTTAGCAAGAAGTTCCATTTCTGAGAGGTTCTGATAAACCACATCTGTAGAAATGGAGAGAAGCTATGTTTCGTTTTGAGTCTAAAGCATCTCAAGGCCCAGCCCATTTCCTTCTGTGTTTCGTGGAAGTTAATGTTGACCCCACACACTTCCAAGGGAAACTGAGGGTTGGGGGAAGATATTCATAGAAGTATTGGATGTTACAAGTACTATAAAAATGTTATTTGATACAGTTGAAGTCAGTGGCTCATATATATATGTAACTCCCTTTACTTGGGTCCTTAAAATTAATATTTTATTATGCTTGCAACTATTGACAAGAAGCCATTCTGTGGATTCAGGGCCTGTTAGTGAATGGTGTCAGTCATTACAAAATAAGCAGAGGAGCCTTCAGGAAAACTGATCTTGAAGGACAAGACCTGGAATCTGCTTGTCAGATTTGGACGCTGCCAGATTGATTGCTGGCGGTAACTTTAAGCTAAGAGTGTCTCCCAAAGTAAAGAGTGTATTTGGCTCTCATATTGAGTTTTCTATATTCTGAACTAGGACGCCTCTGAAATGCTGATTGTGTGTGTCCCCATGCTTTAGCTTCAAAGGCACTGGATGCAATCCTGAGCTGTTTCTGTTTTTCAGGGGCTTGGGACCATGCCCTGGATGTCCACTCAGGCATTTGCATTCAGCACAAAATATCTAATCACAACAGTCTACATTCATAAAGAAGACCCTAAGATGAGCTGTGCAGAGCATAATTACAGAATGGTACCAGATAGTTTCAAGGAGTCATTCTGTGGAATCTAGAGCCTGAAGAAAGAAGCACAGGAAATACAGCTGTTTATTACTCTGGGATCAGTTAGCCTGCATCACTACTGCAAAATGTCCTAAAGCCTCAACCAGGCACCTAACTTGATACTGACCAAGTACCACATGATCACTTGAGACAGGATTCACAGCTGACTGGCAAAGCATCTGTTCCTGAGACCATTGAAAAAATGAAAATGCACATTTCAGCATCATGTTGTTGAAGTTACTTAACATCCCTAGCAAGGACTTGGACTTGGATACAGAATATGCTTCATTTTTCTTTATACTATACACAGTTAACCTCAAGTTGTTATTTCCTGTAACTCTGCTACTTGGAAACCTTTACTTTGCCATATGCATCTCGTCTCCTTCTAGGTAACTTTACTTGACTGCACAGGTGTCATAAGATTTTACTCTTTCTCCACCTCACTTAAACTGTGACACAGTCCAGAACAAACAGTCTACAAGAAGCAAGACCCAGCCCTTGGCTAAATGTCCATCTTAACATAATTAGCTATGTGCCAGATGTGCCACAGTTTAGCCAACAATAAGTTACTGGGAATTTAATCAATTTTTCCCTGCATAAAAGGACCAGTGAAGAACCTTACATTCATGCAAACTGAGTTATCCAACCAAAACTTCTATGCCCTGCCCCACAAAAGCTGCAATACACACTTCTGCCAGCGATCTCCATTTCACTTAACTCTGAATAAGTCTAGACATAAATAATTTTTTTCAAAATGTGTTTAGTCTTTATTTCCTTGGTTGCTTGATACTAATTTTTTTCATAAATCAACCGGACACATGGATTTATTTTTAATTGGTTGTCCAGTTCTTTGCCTAGTTTGATAGGATGTTGATTTCCTGGCATTTAATATGTACTACAGAGGTTAGCCTTTCACCAAATATATTGCAAATATTCTTTCCTGATTTGCCATTCATCTTTCAATTTATACAGTTATTTTACACTTAAATTTTATTTTTTATATTGTCTCCATAAAACTTTTCCTTTACAAATCTTCTCTCTGCTTTTTATTTAGAAAGCACTTCTCTACTTCATTCTGAAGAAGTAAGTAGTTATCTATAGGCTTTTTGGCATGATTTTTAAAAAATAATCATTTTGAAACTTTTAGTTCATCTGGCATACATAAATTACAAATCTAATTTTGTTATTTTTATTTAATGCTTATCCTAATACTTCTGAAGTTATAGATAAATATTTACTATTACTTTATTGTATTGAAATCTTTAATGTATTATATAAAATCTCATTGTTGGTTTCCTAAGCTAGCATTTTAGCTATTTGTGTATTCTTCCAGATAAACAAAGTCATCACAAAACATATTTTTAACCTTGTAAAACTTTGGGTCCTGTACCAGTGAACTTCTACTCTTCCCTCAATCAGTGGTCATGTAAGAGACTGAATCTCAAGTAATAACACAGACATTCTGTGTAATGATTGTAATTCTCTTTGAAGAGGCTCTCAACCTAGAAGACAAATTTTGGATAATAAATATTATTTCTGTTTTGCTTCTCAACATATTCTATTCCCAACAGGTAGTATAGTGTATACTATTTACTGAATGTTTACAATCTAGTGGCCTAGAACACCTGATTTAGTATCTCTAACCCAAAATAGCTAAATGCCACTCTAACTCTGAATGTGCTCAGTGTGTAAACTGAAAAGAGGTGTAAGCATAACAAATACAGGACTTTAGGCCTACAGCATCCAACTTTGACGAATGACAATCAGCTCCAATCTCTTAAAAGACTGCAACAGCATTACAGAGGGCGAAAGTATCTGAAGTAAATTAAGATGAACTAAAGTCAACACAAATGAGAAATACAGAATGGGTCCAGAGTGAGATATGGCACTGCCACAGGAAAGTAGAGGTCAATAAGCTGCCTTAAAGCATCCTAGGCTCAACACAAAGAGATTTTTGATGTGAAGAGCCATAGTTTAGAGTAGGGATGAATAGAAAAAAACACTATCTTCTTCCCACTCCCTGTTGAAGGAACTCAACTGATAAAAATTCACCTAGTGGTGGAGAATGGAAGGAATCATGATGGATTATACCCAGAATGCTGCTATGGACTACCTGCACAGTTTGACAGCTAAGGAACTCAGCGTTTGATTTGTTGATTTACTACTTTAAAGCTGCATTTGCAAAGCTGTCTATCATATACTGTAGTAATGACAGCTAAACCAAAAATTAAGTACATTTATACCCACAAAAGAATGAATGAGTAAACTACCATATCCACATTTTGAAACCATGAGAAAGAATGAGATCTATTGGAAAGTTCTGAAGAGGAAACCATGATCTACTTTTAGGTTTTTAAAAGTTAAGCTTGGCATATACATAGGCTGATCTCGTTTCTATAAAAATGTTCACTACATATATAAATATTTATGTATTTTGTAAGAGCTCAGAACTATATTGAAAAATAAATACCAAGTTGTTAACTCTAATTAAGGTAGGCAAAGACTAAAGGAAGGGGACTGAGTTGGCTTGTTCATGGCACACTTCCATGTTGTTGGGCTTGTTGTATAATGGGCATGAATAGCTTTTGTATCTTGAAAGGAAAGGTTAATAAATTATTATTATTGAAAATAGGCATGTCAACAAATTTGGGAAAAGGGGTGTTAACAATGCGAATGTAAAATCACCTCAGAATTATCAAATGTAGAACAAACAATAATGAATCTCATTATGACATACTTGAGATACTCAAACTTGGATGACTGGCAGCTAAAGAGAGGTACTATAATTAGTTTTCCTTTGATTTCAGGGACTTACTTATTCTACTTATCTCAAGACAGAGCTAATAGACCAAATCATTTTTGAAAGATCCTAAGTGGTTCTCAACATTTGGGTATATTCCAAGAAAACTAAGTTAATTTAGCTATTCAGATAAATTTGATAGGGACAATGCAAATAAGATCACTATAGTTTGTGTTCGATTAGACACTCAAACTGGAGGAAAAGTAGTGACAGGATAATGCTACAAGGATCATAATTTATTGGATTTTAGAAAGCCTTATGTTTAGGAGCTTGGGTGAGGTTTGTATGAGATTGCAAGCCTGCTGCGTAATACCCCAGAGGATAAATTAAGGATCAATCACATGCTTTTCCTTATGATACACTGTAAAATACATTTGACTTTAAGAGAAAGAGAAAATCATCCCTAACCATTACTAAAATACCCTTTGTGAAATTTTTCAGCCTGTGAGTCATAATCTATGAATGGATCTTGAAATAAATTTAATGTGTGATCAGCATGAGTCTAAATTTAAAAGGAAGAAGAGAGTTTAAAAATTATCACCCTCAATATTTCCTCCTTTCCTGCCCCCTGTCCTGCATTTCTTATTCCAATCAGCAGGGGAAAAAATAACACTTTCTCTGAAGTCTGCATAGCCACATCCTGTGCTGATTTTTCAAGGAGCTAATTTTTCATTTAATTAAAGTCAAATTTAAGTATTCATTAGAAAATTCAAGAGACAATTATATTTCATGATCTCTTACCAAAATGTTTGCTATAATGGATAAGTAGCTTTGCTTTTAGATTTAACTATGAGAAACAGTTTCCAAATGCCCTTTCCTTATACATTAAGACACCACATAAGAACAAAGGAGATAACATAAAGTCAAAGTTGTGATCAAAGTATGGGTGACAACAGCTCTATTTTACTGAGATGAGTGTGCTGAGTACCAAAGCTAGCAAACCTTCAAATTTGCAGTTACTTCTTGGCAACTGGGTAGTCAGTTCTTGGGAATCCAACAACCACTTATTTCAGCAGAATTCTCAGGAGAAAAGACATTTACTATTTAAGTTCTAACATGTCTCTCAACACTCAAGAGTAACACTGATTTCAATGTCTAATAACTACAGAAAAGAGGTCCTTTGTACTCCAGGCTTATGTGATCAGTTGCCTACCAGAACTCTGAACCCACAAGGTCATATTCAACCTATACCAGCTCAGTCTGCCTTTTTCGCTTGTACCCAATCCACTCCACACATCCACTGTGTTGCCTGCAAAATAGTTCAACTAAATGAGCAAACAAAGAGTTAAGAGCCAGGTTGTATAGGACCATCTGCCTAAGCAGCCAGAGACCTCTAGGTATCCTTTTTGAGTTTGTCCTCCATATCCTTCATTATCAATTTCTGTTCAACTTGTCCAGAATCTTTCTGGAAACTGTTCAATCTCTGCATGCCCACCATCACCATCCTACCTCAAGAACCACTGCTCACCCTGAGCATGACAGCAGTATTTTAGTCAGTTTTCTGTTTCCAGTCTTCTCCCTAATCTGTTCTCCAAAGTCAAAGTGAACACTCTGAAGTATAACTCTGATTATATTCTTCTCTTACTAAACCATCCTTTCAGTGGCTGCCCTTCACCCTCCAGAAGTATCCAAATTCCTTAGTGCAGCCTAAGAACTACACACCTTCTCACCCCCATGCTACCTTCAGGTGACCTCTAGAAAAGACTTCCTGGAACCCGGTGGGCAGCACTCTGGTGCACTCTTTTCATTCCCTTCACAGCATCGATTGCACACCTCAATGGCCTTGTTTCTTAGGCCTCCCTAGGTTACCAGGTCTGTAACCTCCTTCAAGACTGAGCTTGAATCTGACTGCTATGTAATACACATCCTGTACCTTCCACAAAGCAGGTACTGAATAAATACACATTGAAGATTCAGGTTAATCGATTTCTTTGCAATGGGACATATGGAAAGGGCAAATCAAATTTGGAAGGTCACTGTGTAATCTGCACAATTACATTTTTATGTGAAGTTTCAGCAATGATTATGAAACCATCCCGCCAAATCTGAGGCACAACCTAGGGCTTAGATGGTCACACATGATCTTAGTCAGAGAACCTGAAAACAAAGCATTGGAACTCATGATATATAATTCTGCTCACAATTAAAAACCACACTCACATTAAGTATATTTTACCACTAAAACCATCTTATGTAAAGAAATCACAAAAAAACACTCATGATGTAACAGCTATTATATTTCTCTACACTTCTCTTCCACTTTTGTATCTGTATGTTTATGGGGAATTTTTGGTATTTATTTATGGAGAATTTTTGGTATTTATTTATATTTGATAGTACTAGGGATTGGACATGCTAAGAAAGCCCTCCTTCCTTGAGCCATATCCTGAGCCCTTTTTCAAATATTTTTATTTTGAGACAGACCAGTCTTTAATTTGCAATCTTCTTGCCTCAGCCTTTTGAGTAGCTGGGATTACAAGTGTGCACTAGCATGGTCAATTTGTCTGTCTGTCTTTCTTTCTTTCCTTCCTTCTTTGTTTGTTTGTTTGTTTTGGTACCAGGGATTGAACTCATGACCTCACACTTGCCAGGTAAGCACTTTTGCCGCTGAGCTAAATCCCCAGCCCCAACAACTTGTTTTTCTTTAAAAAGCTATAACCATAGCACATACACATTGCTAAGTTAGCTGTTATTTTATATGGTTTCCCAAGCGGGTACACAGTCTTCTTAGACATAGTCTTAATGACCGAGTAAATGCAATTAACTTAGCTTCCTTAATCACATTTAGGTACCCTTTAATCTTCACTAACTTAAAATAATGCAGAACTAGATATTTTAAAATGCTTTTCTCAATTTTTCAATTTAGGGAAGAATTTTTTCTCCTTATTTTAAGAGATTATCCTGCTATATGAAAGAATCTTAAAGAATATATGCTGGTGATCCTGTCTACAGGGAAAACAGTAGCTTGTGTGAAAATGGAAACAAACAGGACTTACAAACTTCGTGCTTGGTAGACAGAGAGACCAATAAGAAAGGTGGTGGTGCATGATGACAGGTAAGGCTTGAAAAAGGAAGTCAGGCTGCCAGAATGAAACTCAAGACGGTCACCACACAGGTGGAAGATGCTCCTGGACAATGGTATCTGCAGTTACTCTTGGTTCTCAGTGAATCAAGACTCTAACCCTTTAGCTGCCTAGCTCAGAAACAGGACATGACCATGTGTGTGTATGTGTGGGGGGTATCTCTGGAGCTTTGTGAGGACGGAAGCTGGTCCAGCAAGGTGGCCAGATGCCAAAAATAAACATAAAAACCAAGATGGGGAAGCACAGGACTGTGACCTTTTCCCCACAATAAGAAGTCAAGAGCAAACAAAGAGAAATGGGGTAGAAAATTTTCTTAAGATGGATGCTCTGGGGAGGATATCTGAAGGAATACTAGATTCTGGACCTGCTTTGCTACAAGTGCTCCATAACAAATACTCCCTCCTTGCCCCAAATCTGGCTCTCACAGTTAACAGCTCCACTTCTACCAAATTCCAGATCACTGTCTTACTATGGATCCCTTATAATTAAAATCTGATTGGGCCCTCATGCCAAAATTGTTTCTCACACTACTGTTTCTACCATTATAGTGCTAACTTCAACAATTTTCGCATTCCATTTCCACTGTCCAAGAATAAAATCCTGCTAGATATCTCACTCTTAATATGTTGTTTTCTATTCCTCTTTCCCTATAGCATGGCTCTAGCTCTAATGGAAAGCAAAAAGGATCTGTTACTTCCCTGCAGCCCTGTGGTCTGAGGTGATTATAGGCACTTCTTTCTAGTCCATTTATTTCCTAAGTCTTCTAGCAATATCTATACATCCTTGAAGAAGCCAGGTTACTATTAAGCCTTCAAGTCAGCCGAGCTTAAACATAAGAAAACAAAATCGTCCACAAGTCATACTCTACCATTAAAAATGCTGTATATCTATCTCATTCCCCACCCCCACACCTTCACTTCCTCCATGCCTCATTCAGTACCCCACAGAGACCCTAGGAACAGAGTCAGTGCTTTCAGCAGTAACTGACATCCCTGTAAATCCATGTAATGTTCAGAAAAATAAAATCCAGGGCTCTTCACTGCCCATAGAGCCACATTAATCTTCTGAGCGGTACCACAGAACAGCCGCCCTCTCCTCCCCTCCCCTCCTTCCATCTGCTTTAAGTAGGGCAAGGGTTTTACTCATGTTAATTGTTCTGACAGATGAGGATCAACACTGCTTTAATCCATTTGCAGCCTAGTACAGGGAACATTTGTCTTCTCAAATGCTGTTAGAGGCAAGCGCCCTGGCTGTTAGTAACACAAGAGCTACTTCAGAGCAGTGATAGTACTGGTAAGTGAATGACTCTCCCTTCCTTACACAGGGAATTCAAGGGAAACTCTGAAACGGGCTCAAGGTTTCTTTGGTTGCCACTGTGGCTGTGTTCTGATCCTTTAAGGAATAGTACAGTTTCATCAGATTAAGACACACTGATTCTTTTAAAATATTGATGTGTCTTCTTATTTACCAATTAATCACATGTAGATTCACTAAATGACAAATGGATATATTCAGAAGGCTTTTGCAACAGATTTCAACAACCCAATTAGGAACTGTGTGCATTTTGCAGTGGTACAGTGAGCAACTCTTTATGCACCAGGGAACATGAAAGCCAAGGCCTGACGCTGTTAGCAAGGGCATGGACATTAGACAGAGGCATCCCTGAATTCAAACCCCAGCCTTGCCATCTTTACTTCCTGGCCAGCTGCTGTACTGTGAGTACCAAATAATTCAGCACATGCCATACCCACCCAAGCCTGTCCCTACCCAAGGGTTTTAGGGGTGTTTGCTTAAACTACTGTTAGACATAATCTAAATCTTGGTTTTGAATCACCTATAAAAGAAGCTTCACATGATGTGCTAACTTTCCTCTAGAGGATTTTACTCACATACTAGAAGTCCAAAGAGAACTGCTATAGAGAATGTATACAGTGGCTTGACAGTGTTCCTTGCCTACAATTTCAGGGAATGGATATAGGTTTTTTTCACTCTGTCCTCCCTAGGTAGTATTTCTTCACTAGCATCTGTACGCTGGCCTACCTTCAGTACTCATCTCCCAAATGCTTTAGAATTAGCCATTTTCCCTTTCCTAATTACTCTGTCTTGTTTCTGTTTCCTCTTAAATTCCATCTTCTGTCTTTATAATTTTGATTTAATAATTTTACATATTTCAAGTTTTCAGCACTCTGACTCCAGCTCAGAAACAAATGGAGAAAAGTAAGATAATATAACTCAGACTTATGGGATATTCTGCATGGAGAACTCACCTGCAAAACTCACTTATTACCTACCCTTCACGGGTAGAACTACTGACTTCTTTCTTCTCATACTTCTGCATTCAACCCTGTTTAGGCTACAGGTGGGATGAGAATACAGACAGAAGAATACTCTTCCAGTTTTTTAGTGCTTTTTTCTTCAACTTCTAGGTAGGGGGCAGGTCAAAAATCAATCATTTGCTAAAGATTTTTATTACTGACAAAAAAGATGCTTACACTATCCTGCCAGCTTTTCTTGCCCAAAGAGAACATACATTTGCATGTTCTAGGATTTCAACAGTGGGGCAAATAAAGATCAATTTTTTTCTCTATAAATTAAACATTAAAATACTAATGGTAAATATATATGTGTGTGTGTGTGTGTGTGTGTATATTTGGAATTTTAGGTGTGATGTATTTCTCAGACTTTTCAAAGTTTCCATGATGGTAATGAATTACATTTTGATCGGGAAAACAAAATAAACTGTAATTATATAAAAATCATCTTAGTTGTTCTTATCTACATTCATAATTTTGCTTTTCGAGTCACCATTTACACTATATACAATTTAGTTCTAAAAAAATCATACAAAAGAGCCACTTTGGACTTTGGAGAACCAAATCTGGGACTTGCCAAATTAATTCAACTGAATTAATGCTATAGTGTCCTAAAAACCCACAGTTTCATATTGAGATTAATAATCCTCTGATAATACCCATTAAACATAACTTGGTCTAACTAAACCACATAAACAGATGATTCAGACAATCCCTAAATGTGGGTTTGAATGGGAAGCTTAGATTCTCAAGAACAGTTCTTCCATTTCTGCTACTAAAAGAATACACCTGGATGTATATAAGTCTCTTGAAGACCATTTCAGGTAAATTTTAAACCATACTGTCTATTAGAACATCACAAACAGCCCTGAAATGTCCTGATTAGAATTAAGAAATGAATGGTGGGAGCTACACTTTTACTGGGATTCAAAGTAGTTTGTTGGGGCTGTTACTTTTTTTAAAAAAATCATTGAGGTTAATATTTAAGAAAATAAAAGATGACTAGTATCAACTCAAAAGACTTTTCTAAGACAAAAGACAGCATTCAATGAAAACACCTTGCATATATAACTATAATGAGAGAGAATATTAGCCATACTCTGTGCATCTGCTGTCAGAGGAGTGACTCTGCCTCTCCAGGTCTCAGTCTTCCCACCTAAAAGATGAGACACCTAACCCACCAGACCGGACGAAGTGAAGCAAGTTATTCGTATGAACAAATGGAAATGTTTATATAGTCAACAGATGGTTGGTATTATTTACAAATGGTAAACTAAAATGAAGAATCATCCATCTGAATCGTTCTTTTCTTTAGATGTAAAAGTCACAATTCCAAGAACAAAACTGTATAAAAAACAGAAAAAAGGAAAGAATAAACGAGCTCCCAGAGACTGCTCAAGGGTAAGCCGGTCGTGTTACCTGTGACTGCAGTCCCACCAGCAATTCTGGCCCCTGTCCTGCCCAGGACCTGCAGCAGCCACCACACAGGGATGGAGCTCCCTGCAGTCCACAGTCCCTGTCAGTTCCCTCATCAGCATCATCAGCATCATCTCCTCCCTCCTAACAGGGCAGAGATGCACCCTGCTCAGTCAGTTCAGGGGGCTTTGCTAGAGGCTCCTCCTGTGTGTACAGTTTTCTTACCTGTCAATTTTGTTTCCACATTAGGAGAAACCCCACCCCAACCAAAAGGCTTTTAAGAAGATTTTTATAGGAGAGAAAAGATTGAGCCACACTTCACAAGATACACAGAGTCTCTTTATCTTCTTTCTGGTGGCACTCATGGCCTGCTCTCCCATTCCCATATTCAAGCCAGATTCAGTGTTACAGAGCAGTTAATAAAGCATGAATACTTTTTGCTAACTAGATGGTAAGTGACTCATTCAAAATGTACATATTGGGTATCCGTTAGTGAGTTGGACACTCCGTTAGGGATGGAAATAGATGGAGTAAGACCCTCTTCTATCTTCAAAAGGCAAAACCTCAAAGCAACATAAAATATTCATATGGAAATACTGAAGTACTTGCTTCCTACATCTGCTGTACAGCACACGTCACAGGGAGTAATCGTATATCTCCACACTTTGATGGTACCTCCAAGGTTATTTCCAGAACTGGCTATTTCCAGTTCTTAGCATGAAGCCAGGCACACAGTCAGCACTTAATGTATGTTCAAGCAAGGAGAAGCAGGCCCTCCAGAAATCACAAAGTACATGTCCAGTAATATTCTGTCACAGCAGGCTTGGATAAAGGCCACAGTGAAGTCTCACTAACGGCCAGAGACTGCACAGGAGAGGTAACACAGTTCCCAGTGGAGGTGACTGGGGAAGATTTTCATGGAGCACAGGCATTTCGGCTGTGCTTTGAAGTAGAATTTTAACAGGTAAGAAGCCATAGAGATGGGGAGGATGTCCAGGTGGACAGCGGAAAGATGACGTGATTCATACTAGGCATGTGGCTGCCAGAAGACAGGCCTTGCACAGCTGCAGCTCTGGATGTGTCAGTGGCCCCATCTGCTCCTTACTGTTATTGATTTCAAAGGTTAAAGAGCTGCTGTGGTAAGTGACGCTCAGGTCTTTGCACTCCTCAGAGAAGCACTCCAATCCAGGTGACAGGGTTTGAGAGTTTAACATCCTACAACCCCATCTCTGTGTGTAACAGAGGTGGAAAATTTTTTCTTTCATAAAAGTTTTTCTAAATTTTGACTTTTATTCCTTTAGGTACTAGATCAGAAAAAGTCTGCCAGATTACACGTAAGAACATTTTTCCTACTGCAGAAGAAAGGAGTACAGAATGAGTGTTTTGGCCCCTGAAGGAAATATCATGACCATATATGATCAGCCACATCTCTATCTAGACTTTTTCCTAATGAGGGGCCCAACTTATTGAGAAGTTTTAGTTTTCATTCCAAATAAGCCTGGAGAAGGGACTCTTCTTGGCTGTCTCAAATGACAATCCAGACACAGCTGCATTAAAAGGAAAATCACACACAGTACAAAGAGAGGCTAGAACATCCCCAGAGCTAGTCAGACATCTGGACCAGAGCACATATCAAAAGCCCATCCTGGGAGCACTCTGAGAAAGCAAGACTAGCCCCAAAGGACAGGAATCATCTGGAAAGCTCAACTAGTGAGGAACCACAGTCAAAGTTCTGTACTCTGTCTGAAAGGATCTGGGGGGCAACGGGGAATCTGAAGGAGTATCCAGCTTGTCTTCCACACTTCCCTCTTTGGTCCTTTCTGTCCCTACCTCTGTTCCATTTTCATAATTCTCAAATTTGTTTTTCACTTGGACAAACTGAAACCCATATAAGTTAGAGAACTATCCAAAGTCACATAGTCAGTAAAATGAGTATCTGACTCCAAAATCCTTTTGGATCCCCTCCAAGTTCATTAGAGTTGATAGCTGGAATATAATTTTCACAGCAATCCTCAAAGGAATTGTAATCTCATAACATTAAAATTTGTTCTCATATAGACTGCTTTTCCACATATTAACATCACATATTTATTAAGATGTATTTGGATATCAGTAACTGGAACAGAATATAATGGGTAATTCAGATTCTTAATCAAAAGCTTAGTTCCTATTTAAGGCCCAAATTGTAACATTTAGTTCTGATTATTTGCCACTCATATTCCCCCAACCCAATTGCTTTTCTTTAACTAGGAGTCACAAATTAAAGGGGTGGAGTGGAGAAGGGATGGACTGGTTAGAAAGATGCTGACAGGAAAAAAAAAAAATCAGACCTACTTGCAAAACTTTATTTGCTGATCTGCATAATGGCATATAGTTTTCATAATCATTTAGTCTTTATAATCCTATAGACATCAGCCAGACTTCAGCAAAAAAATCAAAAGAGGAGGTATATAAATCAAGCAAATAAGACTGAAATTGTAGAAGACATATTCTGAGTAAAATCTCTATATTCCACTGACATGTTGAGGTGTACTAGAGAGCTGATAGCTTCATTCAGCTCTGTATCTCCAATTGAAGAATTATCTATCATTGAACCAAACAGGCAATCCTAACTTTATATAAAAAGATTACTCAGTGACATATACTCTAGCAACAGAAACAAAGAAAAAAGTTTCTCTGCAAACACCTATTTGTCTGCAAACCCAAACTTTACTTCTTCTATCTCTTCATCAAACAGGTAAGAGTGGCAGATCACAAAGACCACATGGGTAATGACCAATCACACCTACCACATGGACACTGGTCTAAAAACTTGAACAAACAACAAGCCACATAAGTGTGGAGGCTATTCCACACACAAAGGACTGCATTGCCACAATGGAAACATGGCCTTCATGAGGGGAAGGTGGACTTAAAGATTTGCTCTAATCCAAGTTTGGATCCTGAGTAAGTTGCCTCTCAGCTGAGGTCCCAATTCTCCAGAAAATCTGGGAAGATGGTAGCTACAGGAGAGAGAACAGGCTTCCTCTAAAAGTCCTAACAATGTTAAGCAATGGGCTTGAGCTCTACACACAACAACAGAAGGCTCCAATAGCAAACAGAACACCAGTGTCCATCGTGTGTTCACATGCTTGGCTCCCAAGAAAGGGTCCACACGCAGAGACCAGCTATTGAGTCTGATATCCTAAATACCCTGATGACATGATTCTAAAATCCCTGAACGCACAATCTCCTAACCCATAAAGATTAGAAGCAGCAGATTAAAGCAGTGGAGAACAAAGAAAACGAATAATCATTTTCAAATGCAAACATATTTAAAAACTCAATAATAGTCCAGGAGCACTGAGAGGAACTAACAGCTTTACCAGCTTCAATGGCTCTTGAGTCACTGCCATACCCAAGGATACTAAAATAATTTATTACAAGTGGAAGAAAGAAATACAGCTTGGTAGCAGAACATATAAAAGAGATTTAGGAATTCTGGTTCATTCTAAGTTCACTGTGAATTAAGTGTGTGGCGCCTGCCAGCAGTTTGTGCCACCTGAGGACATGTGCTGTAGCTACAGTCGCCTGAGGACGTGAGGGTGATGGAGGTCTTTCCTCCTTACCTGGTGCTGGCAGACCAGCTTACTTCTGGACTCCTTGTTCTAAGAAAGAAGAGTAAGTAAGTGTGTATTCAGAAGAAGGCCACCCCGAGGAGACCTGAAAACACGGAATAGGAGAAAGATGCTTTTCCTAAAATGGGGGGACAGTGAGAGTGGGCAATAACGCATCAACCCAAAGCATAGGACTGAGTTGGAACTGCTCCTATTAAGGCAGGTGGGGGACCTAGTCGCCCTCACAGGCATTCCCAGATTACAGATCCTTAGGGCATGACATAGAGACACACACCTGTGCCACAGGCAGTGGTCCCTGCAAGGCTTACTGGTGATCTGACCACATTTACATAGTGGCCCCAGTTCAGTCTTTCAGCAGCTCTGCCTCCTCTTCAATTCTGTGTCACCAACCAGAGAAAGCCAGAATGTGGTGATGGCATGCACGTGATAAACAAGACTTGGAGGCTACAAATACTCTGTATTTGGTTTGGACAGTCTCTCTTCTCATCCACTCTTTGAAGCCTGTTTAAAATATGAATGGACTTAATACTTTTATTTCTTTTTCTTTTTTTCTTTTTTCTTTCTTTTTGACATAGAGTCTCACTATGTAGTCCAGGCTGGCCTCAAATTCATGACGATCTTTCTGCTCAGCCTTCCGGTGCTGGGATTATAGGCATGCACCACCACACCTGACCTATTTCCAATTTCTTGAGACAACCGGAATTCTGGCAGCCTAGGGCCTACATCATGTACAATGACAATGGACTAGAAATGGACTTCCTCTTTTGGTTCTTGCCCTCTGTAAGTAACATGACAACCTTCTGAACAAACAAACAAAAAATCCATTTAATATATGAAGCTTACCCTAGACAAACATTTACTTGATATAAATATAACTTAAAATCTAACTTATAAATATAACAACACCAACAGATTAAAGAGGAGGTCAAAACACATGTGCACTTTTTAGAGGAAAAAAAATACCCAGTAGCCCTGGGATGCTGAAGAAAGTGTTGTGTTCATGGACCCTTTTGAGGGTTACCACAGGCTTTGCTCTGCTTCCTGAGAGGAAATTTCTAACCTTGCTTTATTTTCAAGCAGTAGTTCTCAGCCAAGGATACGTCTGTTCTCAGAGGACACTGGGTAATGTTTGGAGATACTTTAAGGTCTCACAGTAGGAGGAAGGTTACAAGGTGCTTCTGGCGCCTACTGGGAATGGTCAGGGACACTGCTGAACCCCCTGCAGTGATGCATAGTGACAGCCCCACAACAAAGCAACAAAGCTTGGCCTAAGGGAAACTTTTTCAGAAGTGCTAACCTATAAGACATTAAAGTTTTAAACCCTTCAACATTTGGCTGCAGCCAACCATTCCAAACGCATCTCAATTTCTGTCCTGTAGTTTCTCCTGCATTCCTCATCTGTGCATTGCTGCAGTCTCTTCCACCCTTTGCACTATTCTCACAAGTATTCCTGCCACACCCTTTTGTCTCTATAAAGCTAGCTCCATGGTCTCCTTGCCAAAATTAGGCAGCTCCTATGTTCTAGTTTCTCAAACTTAAAACTAAACACCTTGACAATACCGCAAATACGGCAACCTGAACAATGCACTGTTCAGTCTGCCTGTCTCATCTCATCCTCACAGCACTGCTGGCGAGACAAGAACAGGTCATCGGATGGATAACAGCATGGACTCTGGATCACCGCCCACCAGGACTCAGATTTTTGCACCATTTCTCAGTAGCTCTATGGTTCTGGGCAAGTTTCCTCTGCTTCTTCAGAGAACGAGAATATGAATGCCATAAACTCTCCTTGCTATGGTGAGGATCAAAGGAACCTAGGAGATCTCGGGTCTTAAGTCCAGGAAGGCTGCCATGCTCCCAAGAGCCCAAACACCCCTCGCACAGAGAATTATAACAAATAAACTCACAGAAGAATATACATCCATAACCAAAGCAGAAAAAAAATCCCTGCACTCCTTCCCAAAGAGGGAAATTATCACAAGTGTGAGCCACACCAGGTTAAACAGACTCCACAGCACACAGCTGGTTCTTCAGTTTTACTGCACACTCAAAAACAAAACAAAACAAAAATCGAAGGACAAAGATGTAAGGAGGGTTGCACCAGCACGTCTGGTGTGTGGCCCTGCTCCAGCAGGATCCCATTATTATCCCAGAGACTGGAAAGTAGGAGCAAGTAAACAAGACCATACAGGACCTCTCATGCTCACACAGCTTTGAAAAGGGGATGTAAAAGGGGCCATGCATTATTAGCACCACGAAGACGGGGACTTCAGATGGGAAACAAACAACAAAAAGAGCCATGTCAGTGCCTGCTGGTCCTCATTACACACAAGCCTAGTGGTTGTCTCTAGATATGCCCATTTTCTATTATAAATTCAGTGTGGTCATGAATGGATGTTGTCAAGATTCACGAACAGACAAGAGCTAGCTGACAAAACTAAATTATTGTCAATTTTCCACAAAGAGGTTAAAGGGGATTCTAATTATTCTATCACTATCATTATACAGGGAAACGAGAAAGAACTACATCTTCTGGCAGAGAATACCATGAAATTATAATTTATTCCTTCAAAGGTCAACCACAGAGACTACAAGGGTGTGGTTGCAAAGTATCTACTATTTAATAAGTAAATTTGATCAAGAGGCTGAAGGCTTTATATTTTCATATTTATTTAAGATATATTACAAACAACAGAGAGGAAGAGGTGGGGCAAATCATGACTGAGAGCATGCACACTTTCCAGAAGGCTATGTTTGTGCAGCCCTACTATTACATATGCTGTTCACACACAGTCACCTAATCATCATGATGGCCTCTCAGATCGGTACTGTTGATTATCCTCACCTTACAAGTGCGAGGTAATTGAGTCTCAAAGGACAAGTCAAGGGTCCACAGTCACAAGGCTGGTCAGTGGCAGAGCTAGGAATTGTAATCATGGTTCAGAAGTCTTTAGGTCAACTTTGAACTCAATAAACAACAAAAATAGAGCAAAAGATATCAGAATTCAGCATTAGATAATGTGAATGAGAAGTAAGTAACTGTGAGAAGGCACCTCCTTTGTTCTTGTAAAGGGCAAAAGCAAATTTCATGCAACAAATTTCTGACTGCAAAGTCCAGCAACAGCCTTCCCTCCAAGAAGTCAGACTTCACTGAGCCATATAAAATATAATCACAGTGCAAGGAACTACAAAAGCATCCAGCAGGCAAAAAACGACAACAAAAAACCTGGCTAACCAAAGTCTACATCACCTCTGATGCATCCATTGCTTCAAAAAACTTCCAACCAATGTGCATGCTGTGATCTAACACGTGTACTCTGAGCCCAGTGACACCCACTGCCAGCACCTTGTTCCAAATACCACTCTGCAAGAGCTGGGTGTTTCCTATTTATATGAGACTGTTGGCTACAGAGGGAGGCTCTTGGCAGAGGCTTCTGTAGAGGAACTCACACCTCCCTGATTTCAAAGGACAGGAGAAAGCTGCTCTGAAGAAGTAGCTCATGTTACATGTTGCTTGAAGAACCAGGTGATTAGAGCAGAGATGGAAAAGCATACTGATCTGGAAAAGCCTACTTTTAGGTTGAAACCTGATTGGTAAGGGGGCAATCAAGTCCCAGGAGTTAACTGCATAGCCCATCCAGAATCACTCTGACTTGCTTATAGCAGAATGCAGACACTGCTGACTCTGGGCTCACAATTTGTCACTGTGTTGCCCTTCAGTCCCCTCCATGTGCATGCTGCACAGCACATGAAGACTAAATCAAAGTGAATCAACTTGCAAACAGGAGGCTGCTTCCACCTGCCCCACCCCAAGAGTGAGTAGAGCATTATGGGATCACTGTCTACATTCTGGTAAAGGAACTACATTGTATCCAAGGAAATGGATATGCTACCACTAGTCACTTGCTTTATATTAATTAGTCACAATCTTGATTCAAGAGCCACCCGTAAAGAATCAGTGCTTTAACCTACAACACTAAGCTATGTAAGATTTCGGGCAGAGGACTCTTTAGTCTCTTAGCATCCTCGTCTGTGAGAGCTGGCCATACTCAACCTCATAACCTGCAGAGCCTATCATCCCTCGGCCTCTGATCAGGTGTTATAATGTCTCTAGAGCCCTAATACTACATTTCCTACCAAGACAGTTGCTGTAACAATCTTGGTCATACTGTAGCTGTAAAGTGAACTAATTCTATAGCATATAAGTCACATGATAAAAATGTGGGAAGACTAGCTGTATTTTTCTGTTAATTACAAGGCTGCCTTAAGTCATGAAGGTCTGGACAAGTCATTTGCTCTATTACTGTTTGGAGCTAAACAACCTACAGGAAAAGATGACAGAGGGACAGGTCATTACATTTCCCTACATTCAAGCTCTCTGCAATCCAGCAACGATAAAATCACATGAAAAAGAAGAGCTGTAAAAATTCAATGGTGCTGGAGGGTGTTTCATGATGCACCCCATGGGAGGATCTGGGAACATCAAGGCAAAAGGGCAACAGATAACGGCAAAGAAAAAAACCTTAACCCCTGTGGGAAGTATGTTCTCAAATCACAGCTAAGAGTACAAAGCTATGTAGTACTGCTCTTCTTCTGCTCATAAAACCAGAGACAATCACGCAACTTAGAAGGGGGTAAGAGGAATGGGAAGAAGCTGGTACAGCCCTACAGAAATACCTGACTGGCAGGACATCATAGCATCCAGAGCTGCAGGACATGCCATGGAATCCAGCATGGAGGTGAGAAGCAGCATGTTACAACTGCCATGGTGAACGGAGCCTGCCTCGCTCCAGAGGAAAAGAAAACTAGTAAATGTCTCCCAGGTTTCAAGATGGAGACATTTGCAAGAAGCACAGGCATGTCCATCTTCAGACCAAGGAAAGGTCCCTGGATGGGGCAGAGGACAGGGGAGGGCAGCATGGTCCAGGCAACCAGCAGACAACAGCATATCAGCTGCATCTCCAAAGAGACCTGGGGCACATCCTCTGCAGATTATTTGAACACAGTGAAATGAGCAGAAATCACTGAATGCAAAAACCACAATCACTTCCTTTTGGCACGAAGAATGGACTATTCCACATTTAAGTTCATGTCACCAAGCAGAAGGGAAAGGCAACTTACACATCTCTGCTTCCATTTCTTCCCACCTAGCCATGACAAATGAGGGTAGGGGGAAATCTGGCTGGCCCTACTGGCCTCTATTCCAGCACCACACTTCTGATTCCTGTTCTCCCTTTGCCTGTCTCTTCTTTTGTTCTCCCCTTTCAGAGGAGTAACAGGGTATTCCCTTACTCTTTAAACATCTATTCCTCTGGCCATGGCCTGGCCAGGAGGATCACTGGCCAACATGGGGAACAGGTCCTGGGGGCTCACTGAGGCTGGATAACACCGGCAGCTTGGCATCTTCAAATCTGACTCTGATTCTCTGCTTCTAGTATACCTCTCTCTGCTGGTTCTCATCGTCCTGCCTCCCTCTCATGAGCAATTTTTGATTATATTGGGCCCACCTGAGTAATCCCAGCCACTCTCTCATCTTAACATTCTTAATTTATATACATGGAAAGGTCCAGTTACCATGGAAGGTAACACACATAGAAGTTCTAGGAATCAGACTTAAGCATCTTTGGGAGGGCCATTATTCAGCCCAGTATAAAGAGTACAATCAGGGTCTCTGGGAACACTATCCTCTACTCACCCAAACCAGGCAGCACCCCAATGCCAAAGTCCCTGACCTTTGTCCTAGGGGTGGTTGCCTGGAGGTAGTGATGGAAAAGGACATGCCCAGTGCACAGAGCTGACCTGACTCAGCACCCTGTCAAGCATGCTCTGTGAGACCCAATAGGTGTTTTTTGGGCTCAGAGCACATTTCAAACCCTTAAGCCCAACCCACGCTGTCCATTCTTCTCAATTCATGGTGTTTTCTTTTCCACCTGCAAGAGCCTGCTTGTTCTCAACATAGCTTCTCTCTTTAAACTTCATTAAAATTAGTTGCTTTTCCAGACTGTTGTGTGCAACATCCAATTTGTTCGTCAGGCACAAGAACCTGGAAACCCATCTGGGAACCAATCACCCACCGTAACAAGCCTAGCAGATAATCTTACTTTCTGAGGATGTGAACACAGATTTGTTGGCAATATCTTCTCTAATTTAGCAATATTCTTTCCACAAAAGTACATATCTGTTGTCAAGTCCTATTGGTCTATTCTTTTGTAATTTCTTTTACTAGTTTTAAGCTCTCTATGACTTATAAACACTAACCTTCCAGGTCTTAAAGTATCTATTTTTACCCATGATTATAAATTCAAACAATATAGAAATATACAGCACAAGAATAAAATTTGTCTACTATATCCAATTCCGCTTCTCCAAGGAAAGTGCTTAATACCTTGGTAACTCTGCTTCTAGAGTTCATACTAATTCACAAACATGTGCATTTCCATTTATGGGGCAGTTTGTACAAGTCTGTGGTCCAACTGGGATTTACTTTAGTGAATGCTATATACCGAGGAGTTTCCCCTGTACTCTTGTTTTCTTCTTAAAGAATGATGAACCAAAGTATTGTTTAGGTAATATTAGTTATTCTTCTATGAAACTGTGCTCTGCAGGATATTTGTTGTTGTTATTGTTGTTATTGTTATTTTCCAGTTACAGTTAGACTATCTGCCAGTTCTACCTAATATTTACAGACATCACAACTCATATGGTGGCAGTTATACAACTGTAGAAATATACTTGAATAAAAGTCTCCTAACTTCCAGAGAGCTCCTTTGTAAACCCAAGCACATAGAGTAACATAAATATCACCTTTCCAGTTTCCTCAGTGAAGGACAACAAAAATAATAGTCATATATGACCAATAACTGAATCTGTTTTGAATCTGTCAAAGAAAACCAGGAATCCAGCTGGAGTATATGGTGCTAAATTATCAAGGGCTTGCATAATACTGAATGTAAACAAAACACGTTTGAGAAATTTCTGTTAAATGAATGAAAACCAGTTCAACATTGTGCCATAGAAGAAAAAAACAAAAAGGGAAGAAAAAAACCTTGACACTCTTTCAAAGGCCTGCTGATAGTTTGTAGCTATGAACTGATGAATATTATGCTTCAAGGATGATTTCTGCCATCTTGAATTCCCTCACTAACAGTCATTTTTCAAAGACACATAGTGAAATGGTTCTAAATGTGATTGAGAAAGCAAACAAAATATGCCCAGTCCAACACGATCATAAGAATCAACAAGGGAATGAGTGCCCCTGCATCCCCAAGGGATGCCTCACATATCTGGAGTTACTGCTGATATCACAGCCAGGCTGATGGTTCCATCATTGGAACAGTGACATTTAACTCTTGAGTGAAACCTGGTCACCTCAGCTAATTGGCATCCACATCAATTTCACATAGTAACTGTGCCATAAACTTTGCCAGCATGTGGCTGAATTCAGTGTGTGGGCTGAATGTGTCTGTCTGTTGAAGAAAATAGCAAAGGAAGTTTGCACCAAGATCATATGCAGATCATATTTGGGAGGACAGGGGTAGACCTTATAGGTGCCCATCAACCCTGGCACTACAGCACCAGAATCCTCAGCAGAATGTGTTTGCAAGGGCTGGCAGTCATTCTCATCATCACCCAGCACCAAACAGCAGAAAGGGACAGCCTCTGCCAGGAGACACAAGACAAGCTATCACACTTAGAGAACTGGACTTAACTAGGGTCTTAGTGAGGTGCCCAGCTAGCTCAGTTGTAGAGCATAAGACTCTTACGCAGGGTCCTAGCCAGAAAAAAACTTAGGTTGGGCCTAATTTACAACAGTCATAAACATGCTTCCCATTTCTTTCCATGACAAGCAGGTTAAATTCCTTTCTAAGTACCACCACACCCTTTTAGTGCACTTCAAATTGCACATGAAATTTAACACCTGTGTTTGGTCCCGGATCACTGAAATTCTATGTACCTGGCAGAGCCATGACCCTAGGAAAGAAAGGGGATCTTTGCAGCATCATGGGGCACCTTTAGGAAGAAAGAGCCGTAACAAAAACTATGATAGAGGGTACAGGGGACATTCAGATAAGCTTTCCACAAACCACTTCTGCTTCTGAGATGTCTGCTAGCAGCTGAAGGTATGTGCATTTATATGATGCCTCTGACCATAATAGTTCCTTTCTCAGTTCTTTGGCAGACGCTCCCTACTGCCTGCGTTCTGAATGCTACCATCTGGCCTCATAGGACACCTCATCTGTCCCTTTCTTTCTCTACAACTCCCCCTTGCTTCCTCCCTTTGTAGATCAAACTGCTCAAATCACAGATGCCTTTCTTTCCACACCCTCCAGGGATAAGGTTTTCTATCCTTCCAGCAAATGAAATCCTATCACCCTTAAAGAGCTGAGCCAAGTGATCTTCAGGAGACCCCCTCCCCAGAAGCCCCAACAGCAACAGATACTCCGCTTCCATTCTTTGTTTGTACCGTCCGCGTGGCCCATATTGTCTTTTACTGCAGTCATCACACATGTGAATAGCCTCTCCTGTCTGGGAGACACGCAAACAGTTTGCTTTCCAGCTCTTTGCTCTCCACCAACACCTAACACTGGGTTTTGTGAGAGGTACTAAATGGGTGAATAATAATCCTCCTTCCCAGTTTCAAGCTTCCACAGTATCTAGGAACAGAGTCACACTCCAGAGCCTAGAAGATCAGGCAGGTGAATTATGAGGAAAGTGTACCAAGGAGCAAACTACAGTGTGTCTCACCCACCAACTACATACCTGCTTTCTGGTGCCAACACTCAGTGCTAGATTGGGAATGTGGGTCTCAGATTGCTAGATACTACAATTTTGTAAAGCAAAACAAAACACACGTGCACGCGCACATACCAGAAATCTGGGTTAAGTGAAAGGCTCTGATACATTAAAGCTTTTTACACATGCTAATTTTTAAAAATTACTGTTTGGACACGTGGTTAAGTTCCATCTGTGTGTTCTCTGAATGTGGAAACCTCACTTATTTTCTTTGAGACTAAAGGCAACTTAGAAATGGTTCAATTAATTTATAGATGCTTCCAATGTTGTAAATGTGATATGCTTTTAGTAGAAAAGGTATTAACATATAGTAACTATACATTCATGGTGAGAACCCATAAAACCACTGTTTTCACTTTTACTACAGTATTCAGAAAATTATGAGACACTAAACACTTTACTATAAAATATGCTTTGGTGTTACATGTTTTCTGACCAACTATAAGCTACTTTAAGTGTCTAAGCATATTTTAGGCAAGTTAGGCTAAATTTTGACAGTAAAAATGCATTTCAAACCATTTTCAGCTTACTATGTTTATTGGGATCTAACTATATCCTAAGTCAAAGAACTCTGCATTTATTAATAGAGACATCTAGCATGTAACACTGAAAATAAAGACACAGTCTGTACTTGTGGAACTAGCTCTTAGTCCTGGACACCAAACACCAATTTGTGAAAATATGAGAAAGCAAAGACAGCACATGACAAATATTATGTAAACAAGAATTTAGTTTTTTTGCAGTGAGAGGTGCTGTTGTGGGCCAGGTTGGAGGTGTCATTGTAACAGGCTTCTTATTAAACACTTATTGTGCTTCCTACCAATCAAGAAACCTGATGACAGCCAGTCTCTTCTTTTTTGCCTCCCATTATTTATTAGGCCATGGTAGGCCAAACAACAGCTAATGATGGCATCAAATACAGATCCTTTAACACATACAAGATACTGAATAGTAAACAGTTGGTTTTACTTGTTTCATTTAAACCTTATGGCAACTGTACAGGGGGAGTATTACTACCATAACTTTACAGTAAAGGAGATAGGGGACAGGGATGTTACTTAGTGACAGGGGACTTGCCTAACATGTGCAAAGCCCCAAGTTCCCAGCACTGCACAGAAACAAATATATTTAAAAGGAGCAATCTGCTCAAGGTCATAGAGTAACTGTGAAGCCAGAATCTGAACCTGAGCCGGCCAACTCCAAAGCCCATGTTCCTTGCACCATGGAGTGCTGAGATGTGTAGTCCAACTGAAGGCCAGGAGCACAGAGGCCATGTGGATCATGAGACCGTAAGTGTGAAGGTGTATGTGATGAGCTCTGGGTGTCTCAATGAGGCTGAGTGTGAGATGCTGCAATGGTACACATTTGAAAGGGTGCAGGAACTGGCTGGTGGCCATGCTGGAACCAATACTGAAGCAGACATTAGGAGAGCAAGTATGCTGCAGGCTTTCTTCTCTGTAATAGTTTTATAAGTTGCACACAACAGTTCTGGTACTTGCATAGAAATGCTATCATCCATTTAAAGTAGTTCAGCTTGTTCACGTCTTTGCCCATTTAATGATTTAAGTTTAAATGGTTTTTGTATTTTCTTCCTGAGCTACTGGACAGCAGAGGTGGTCACTGTCTATCTTCTGTCACATTGCCACTAGTAGGTACTCCAAATTTTTTAAAACAAATGAAACTTGTAGAGCTTATTTACTTCTAGAGAAAAGAAATAAACTTTCTTCCCTCCCAGCTAACCTTTTAGAAGTGTATAGCTATCACTAACTCTTGTTGAAAAAAGCAAGAGAATAACTGGTACAATATTGAGGAGACAGGATCACACAAACTACAGCAAATTGTTTCCGTACTGGATTAGTTATGCTGAAGAACTTAAAAGTGGAGAAGACAAACCTGCATGAACCAGTAAACATGTGTAATAGGAACCAATGACCACAACTACCCCAATTTCTGTATACCTGTGGCCCAAAAGTAAATAACAGATGAAACTATGAGACATACAGAACAGAAGTAAGGTCCTTCTCATGCAATCAGTAATGTATATTATTTTAAGATAAATCCCAAACCTCAAAGTAACATGTGCAATTTATGGAAGGGATCTTTAACCTGAAGTCCATGGAAGATGTCCCAAATCTCCGCAAAACAGACACAGAACTATACATGTTTTCTGGGAGCAAAGTTTGCTGCCACCAGATTCTGGAAAAGACTGAGTGAAGATGGGGGAGGGAGAGTGACTGGAGTGGCACTGGAACAGGCACTGCATGTCACAGGCATACAACAAAATCTTGGATGGCACCAAGGAATGATGAGGAGTAGGAAACCAGCTAGAGCTCCTCAGATACAAGGTCTTTACCCCCAGTGTCAACTTTCTGAAGAAAATGGTACCAAAAGGAGAGAGAACGATGCAGCAGATCCCTAAGGCCAATCCCATCAGTTTCTTTTCACATCTGGTTTTCATGGTGACATCATGCAAAACATCCTGGACTTTATGAGGATGGGCCCAAAGCCCAAGGGGAATATATTTTTTCTGGCTTTATTCCATTAAAAGCAATTGATTTTAGAAAATAAGAACAAAGATGATGCAAATAAAAGAGAACAAAGATGATAGCAACATAGAATGATGCAAAATAGGATTTCTATGTTCAGGTTCCTTGTACATAAGACACCAGAGATGACTCCTACCTAGGGAGGAAATGTATTTCACTAGGGCAACTGGAAAAAATTTTGCAATAAAAAAATGACAAGGTAAACTTGTTTTACTGTTAAATTGAGAAAATGGAAAAAAACACTCAGGTTAAACTTAAGACCTAGCTACAGCAGAAGACAACAAATAGGACAGGTTATCATGAATGAAGGCTTTCAAATTTAATCAGTAAGGAAAAAAAGGAGGGGAATCAGGAATACATAGTCTGTGGGTGGTACATGTCATGAATTTAATATTATAAAGGAAGGTGATCTCATACAGAGCCATGGTGGAAGGTTTGCAGCAACAGGAAGGTGTATCTTATTCAATGTAGCCATTCAGATGGAGGGTACAGGAGAATAGCTGTGTGTCCAGTTGAACCACAAGCTGCCTCACTGCCTGCTTCCACATAGCCTCCCATTACACCACATTAAGTCTCCACAAAGGAGGGTAGTAGCAGGCTTCGTTCCACCAGCTGGACTATTCAACTCAAAGACAAGTTCTTCCACATTTAGCTTCCTGGTTACACTTAGGTTGCACTTTAAGTCCACAGAGGACACTGAGGTCATAGCAAAAGCCCCTTCTCCATGTCAAACATGCAGAAATGTTAGGTACAGTGGGCTCTTGAGTTACAATGGGCCATACATAACTTGGGTTATGACTGGTGTTTTAGTTTTAAGTGATGACCGAAGGCTTGAGTTATGACCCAAATTTCAGCTCCTTGTGCTTCCAGATGGTCTCAGATACAGATATAACCCTTAAAGAATTTTATAGGGAACACTGCAGCATCCTTTCCTGCATGAGGTTAATTAAGAAATCCTGAGCCAAAGTCTCTCTAAGGACACTGAGATCTGCCTGCACAGAAGAGAGACTGTGCAGAAGAGCCTGAGCCTCCAATTCACAACCTGAATTACAACAGGTCCTTGGGAACAAACTTAGTTCAAAAGTCAAGGATCCACCGTACATCTTAAGGCATTAAAAAAGCAAGCAAACAAGTCTGGGAGTATAGCTCAGTGGTAGAGCACCTCTTCAAGGGGGGCCCTTTGTCGGGTTACTATGTATTTGCATGTTTTAAACAAAAACTCACTTGACTGTGCAGTAAATAAAGCATAGTATCCTGCCTCTGCTTTTCTGCAGATTATTTGGAAGACAGTAGTTTGAGATATTTAAATTTGTAGATTAAACCCCTTATGCATAGAGGGGGGAAAAAACCCTTCTGACACATTCTTCTGCATGTTTTAATCCAGAATTAGAAATTAATGACCTACTGCAATCTGGCATTCTAATCCTCTAAAAGTCTAAGGCTTCAATTCAGGTGAAATTTAAATCCATAGATTCAACTCCAAAAAATCCAAGAATCCAGCAGCTTTTGAGTCACCCCTCTCCCTGTTACGAGTTTTACTAAATAATTTGTTTGTACTTTGTAACTGATGTTGTAGTTGTGTTCTGAACTTTTATGACAACTTGAAAGAACTATTAAAAAATATGTCCTGGGTCATACTTTAAGCCTTAATATTGAGGTGATGCTATATTTCAAACTAAGGAATTTATTATGCTGAAAAGTTGGTTTCACAGAAGTTCATTAATGCCCAACGCACACATTTCCTTTTTCTCCAAGGAAAAGTTTTACTCTGCTAGAGGGACAGCTTAAAACTGCAAGTTTTTATCCTCTAGCTAATTGCGACAAGCTGAGTGAGGAATAAAGCGGTTTCCTGCTGCACCATCCAAGGAACACTCAGTCAGACAGCCCACACTCCCTGTGGTCAGGAATGAGTAAGACAGCAGAGAGGAATGGCCCCACCACCTCACTCCCTTCACCATCCCCTTTTCCTCCTGATGATTAACAGCTGCCAAATGCAGCCAAATAAACAGCACATTCTCCCTGCACCATAACAGGCGTGCCTTCTTCCTTGATCCTGTATCTCTATCCTCCATTGCTAGTTTCCTTCCTCTAACTGAAACCACTAGGCATCTGCTGTCTATCTTCCCTACCCTAAGATACTTCTGAACAAACTGGTTAACTGAATTTGATGTTCATTTTTCCCAAAGAAAAAAAGAGGGTGGATAGGGAAAGCAGGTCAAAATATAATGCAACCCCTGGGTTCTGCTTGAGTGCACACAATGTTAATGATAAATGCTTTTTTTAAAACCAGTCTAAAAAATAAAATAAAGACTTGCCTGGTCCAGCCAGCCACTTTTTAATCTCAAGGACAAATAAATAGCCTATACTGGAGTAGCTCCAACTTTCAGAGATTGCTTTGAAATGCTTTCTCAAGGTACTACCAGTTTTCCATCTTTTTTTTAAAAAAAAAAAAAAAACACTATAACACTTATATCCAATTAGCCTACAGGCTTACCTCTATAATTCTTTGGAGATATATTCATGTTTTAACAGTCACTCAGTGTATACATATGTGTATTTGGAGAGGACTCCCAAAACATACTATCTCCATTTAGCAACAGCAGTCATACACACAAGGTATATTAGATGCCTAAGGTTGGAATCATCGGCTTACAATTATAATGCAAAAAATACATAATTGCTCTCCACTTACTGAGGAGAGATGCAGTTTATAAGACATTATAACCCCAATTCCCTGTCTCTTCAAAAGCCTTCTACTTTTCCTCCAGCCCCAGTGCAGATGAAGTTTGTCATTTTTGTACTTTTCCTAGTAGCATAGAAGCTTTGGGTTTTTGAACTACAGTATATAGTGCCTAAAAAAGAAAACTGACCTGTCCTTCTCATCCATATTAGCAATGCCTGTTCATTGCCAAGGTTAAATGTAACCCCAAACTGTATCTAGCAAAATAGCATTGGACTACTGGTTGCCAATAAATTGCATACAATTTTACTTTTCGGAACTTTAGAGCCACTAAGCTAGGAAATCTTTTGACAACTACACCCCTTCCTGTATTTTTTTTTTAAATCAACACTTAGGCTTCAGGTCTCATTTGGGGGAACGTATAAGTTCCTGCATTTTAGTCCCACCTGGAGGCTCAGAACCTGTGAGACACTGTGGGGTGAGGGCTAGGTCAGCTCCTGAGCCTCTGCATGCAGACTGTGTCCCTACCTGATCACGAGGTCCTGTCCTCCTCACTCAGCTCGGAGTGGAATGTTAACTTTCGGTGGCAGCGCAGTGTATGGGTTGGTCTCTTTTGCTGCACACCCGTTGGTTCAGTAGCCTTTTAATGAACTCAGTGACTCAGCGCTGTCCCCTTCCCCCATCAGCCTCCAATCTCACTCCTCTCAGTTGCACTAATGCCCATGTGACAGCACGTTGTCTCCACCGAGACTAATCCCATATCAATAAGAGCTTTCAGCACATCCCAGACCAGACTGCTCTGTCTCACAACCACTTTGCTGACCCACTCAGGGGGCCACAAAATACTCCCCAAGCACATGCTATTTACAGAAGCATCGACATATGCAGGATCATTTGGTGTGATGATTTTGCTTCCAGAGTTTGTGGCTTTAACAAAGCAACTCAGCTAACTGACATTCAACCACTCAACCAGGCACTGTGTGAGCCACTGGGAGGAAAAAACAAGGAATTTCACACAGGCATGATTATAAATACATCCACTAGGCAGAGTATTGTTGTTGTAGAACATGCCTCCACCAAAGCGGAAGATTCAAAGTCTGCACCTTAGATGACATCTTTTAGATATCAGATGTATTAGTTTTGCTATTAGAATTTTTTTTTGTCATAGATCCAGGGCAAGGAAACATAGCATAGTATTCTCAGAATAATGTAAATTGCATATGTTGTATTTCATAAAGTGACCAAAACATTATTAAGAATAGTTCTTAGCTTTGCCCATCCTAATTCTTAAGAGTTAATAAATGCTGGTGGGGCTCTGAGGAAAAAGTAACCCTTCTCCACTGCTGATGGGAGTGCAGAGGGATGCAACCATTATGGAAATCAGTGTGGAGATTCCTCAAAAAGCTAGGATTAGAGGTCCCATTCGACCCAGCTATCTCTCTTCTGGGTATCTTTCCAAAAGAATTAAAAACATCATACCACAGTAACATATGCACATCCAAGTTTATAGCAGCATAATTTGTAATTGCTAAATTTGGCAATAACCCAAATGCTCATCAATGAATAAAGATTTTTTAATACAATGCAGTAGTACTCCGGCACAAAGAAGGATAAACTTTAGACATTTCTAGGTAGAAGGATGTACTTTGAAACCATACTCTTAAGTGAAATAAATCAGACACATATGTTTAAATATCACACTGTTTTCTCTGGTATCAGAAGCCTAAAGGGTAAGTAAGGACGAAATGTGTAACAGATATTAGAAACTAAGGAGAAAATGTCCAAATGAGAAAGGCAATAAGACGGGCCTATGAGAGGAGGAAAGGAAGGAAGAGAAAAGAAAAAAAATAAAAGCATAAAATGGAAACAAAGCTTTTGTAAATAAGGAGGAAAAGAAGGCACAAGGGAAGATGGGGGGATCAAGGTAAATTATGTACAGGTACAAATTCCCTATGATGAGATCACTATAAATCTAAAGTGTATCAATTAAATTTTAAAAAGCTAAAAACATAAAAATTTTACAAAAAGATAAATTAAACTTAGTACAGACCTAACCTTTCCAACTTGCCCAACTTCTCCTTTCCTGCAATTTTTATCCCCCTTCTAAAGTATGACAGGTGGTACACGAGAACACTGGTCTCTATTCACAGCCTTCCTAAGCAGCATGATTAGCTAGAGAGATAAAAGTATGAATCCTACACTCAATGCCAAGGAGATACCAGTGTGTTCCCAGAGATCGCTACATATGTGCCTGGAGAGTCAGCCTGCCTTTAGCTTTTGTGAGAAGAGTTTAATCAGCATCTCAGATAAGAACAAGAAGCCCATACACAGAATCATCACAAAGAATTTTTCCAGTACTAAATGTAAGCTACCCTGACAGATGAAGCCCTTTGCACACAAAACTTCCTTATAAAACTCTACTTATCAATCTTGAAAACAAAGATTTTCAGTTCTAAAACTGATTATGATAATGATTCAAAATTAAATCCATCCCTTAGAGATGCATTAAAAATTCTTAAACATTTACCCAAATTCAAATTTCTTTTAAAAGCTAAAATACAATTTTACATCTCTGTTTAAACACCAGGTAGGTAAGGAGGAGCAGCAGAGGACATACAAGAAATGCCAGCGAGATAGGACTTCCAGACAAAGAAGCAGGACTGGCAAGAAACGGGGAGAAATCAAGGAAAGGAAGATCCAGCTCCAAAGCTATTCTGTCTCATACTTCTGATCATTTATCAGAGAGGATGGTAATTGCAAGTACTGTCTAGTCATCATACCTTTTCCCTGTTGTCAGAGAGAAGACCTCAAATTCTGGGCAAATTAATTTGGCATACTAAATTAAATCCATCTTGAAGTCTTATTTTTATATACAACTGATGCATGAGAGTAATAATAGTGATCGTACCTAAATATGCAGAATGAAAAGTGGATTGATCTAGTAAGTACCCTGCACTAAATACGAGTCTGCGTTCATCTCCAAACGAAATCCTCGGCAGATAAATTGGACTGTCCTCTACAGAAGAAAGCATAAAAAGGGACAGTCAGAAGACATTCAAAAGAAAAGAACAAGACGAGCAGTCAAATTCCAGAGAGCCATCACTGGTGCATCTCTTGCTGATATAATGACCAAGAGGAATCAGAAACCAGAAGTTAGAAAGGCCCAAAGAGAGCAAGCTATCAGGGCTGTCAAGGAAGCAAAAAAGGCTAAGCAAGCATCTAAAAATACTGCAATGGCTGCTGCTAAGTCTCTCACAAAGGCAGCACCTAAGCAGAAAATTGTGAAGCCTGTGAAAGTTTCTGCTCCCCGAGTTGGTGGAAAATGCTAAATTGGCAGATCAGATTTTTAAATAAAAGATCTATAACTCTGAAGAAAAAAGAAAAAAGTACCCTCCACTCGCAACATGGCAGGCTACAGCAGGTAATTTGGAGCTGGGGCTGGGATTTGTTTTACAGCCAAAGTCGTACAAAATTCTATCACCAAAAGTTACTTCTCACTTTCAGTTGAGTAGGTAACTCAAATGCCAGTTTTAGCCTATTTTCTTCTTTTACTCTCTCCTGCTAGAATTTTCCTCAATGAGCTCCTAAGACTTGATGCATTTTTATGTTGGTGAACATGGGCTTGCAGTCTTTATAGGAAAAGCTGAATTCAAAGACCACTGACGTATGAAAAAACAGGGCCTAAGAACCACAGATAAGGTTTTCTGGGGGTTTTTTTGTTTTGTTTTGTTTTTAAGTTAGGCTTTGTATCTGATAGCTAAAGATGCATGGGCAAGGACTTTAACTTCTGTACTCCAATTTCCATGTCATCACAGCATCCCCTGCCTTGATTATACCATTGGATATGTGAATGTGGCTTTGTATCATATAGAAGGTGGACTAAACAGGATGGGGGAAAAGTCTGAGTCTACCCTGCCATGTCCCTTATGGGGTTTCCTTTCCCCTTTTAGGTTTGTGTGAAAAACAAAGGTAGTCAGGCCTGCTCTGGGTACCTGCTACTGTAAACATGAAGCTTAAGCAATGCATGCAAAAATAAATGTTACAAAATGCACAATGCTATCAAACAGCACACTCTTATCAGTCTGTCCAAAAACTTAAGTTTTGAAAGCATAAATTGTTCTAAGGTTGAGAGACTTAAGGAATATTTTTATACTGCACGATAGGAAAATATTTTACTTATTTTAAATAAGAGAAATCTAAATCAGGGAATCAGGGGCTTGGTGCTAGAGAAATCATAGGGTGCCACAGGGAGAGGGGAGATGAAGCAGCCTCCCAAAGAAAACTACTGAGCCTGAGCCAAAGGTGTTAACAAGGAAGCTCAGTTGATGCAGTGCACAAACCAGCCGTGGGATCCAGCTCGGTTCTCTAAGGCACCTGAAGGTATACAACAGTGAAGCATCCTTCCACTGAATCATCATCCAGCATTTTTGCCAGCATGGTGAAAGGCCTGAAACTGGAGGCCAAGGCTGTGCTGGCATCTGGTGTGAGCAGTGACAGCTATGCAATGGGACAGCACTGAATCCTGCAGGACTGCTCCCAAAGCCCAGGTTCAGAAGACAGGTCACTGGAGCTTGGAGTCATTCAGTCCAAGTGCCTTATTTGGCAGAGAGGGAAACTGAAGCCTAGCAGCAAGGTGAAAGTGTCTCCCCCAAGAAAGGTAGCATCCCAGTTCCACTGAGCATCTTCGACTCACTCTCTGCCCAGTACACACTCCACTCACTAGCTTAGTGAATGCCACACAACAAAGCCACTGTTGGAGCAAGGTCTGACAATATCCTTCTAGGGTTACAGGACACTGAGACTTCTAGAATGGCTCTAATGAAAAGGCTGGTCTTATCAAGCAACCCTTCTTTGCTGTTGTTCTTTTATCTGCCCATCCATGTAGTTACACAGTGCCTACTGGGAGCACAGCACTTTACAAACTGAGTCTCTCAGCAGGCCTCCCTTGAGTGAAAGGTTTCCCTAAGGTGCTCATTCATAAAAGTTAAAATCACAGTCTTTCAGGTGTATAGTACTGAAATGAGGTATATCAGTGATCCATTCTGTTCCTAGCTAGAAGAAATGGCTAAATAGAAATACACTCATGTGACTGACCTCAGCAAAATGACCCTTGGTAACAAAGCAAGTGGTCCTTCCACACCACTGTGGCTTTCTGAGCTAACACAACATCTGCTCAGCAGAGGCAGGCTTGAACACCTGTAGACTCCAGTCATATTTGACTGTGCCTCTCATTTGAAGAAAACATTTACCTCATTAAACATTTGCACATAGGCAAGGTTTCCCTGTCAAAGGTGTAAGAATTGCATACTCTACACCTAACACTGTGATTTCACCTTATTCTCCATTCACACCTCTCAAATGACCTGTTCCTAGTAGCCATGTGATCTAATCTGCATGAAGCAGAGATGTGGCCAATATGGACTAGCCTGTGAGTTTTCTTAAATGAATTTCCTGTTTGCTCTGAGAACATCTGCCAATGGTGCCTACAACTATAAGGTTTACCTCAAGTTAATTCATGAATTACAATCCTAACCTTACCCCCAAATTCTGCATGAAATATCTTGTTTTTATTATCATTTTTACATTACTCTGGTATACTGATCACCTTTGGAAACAAAATACATCATTCTATTTATAACATTCGGGTTTTAGTAGTGTGGTATTTCCATTTACAAAATGCTCTTGATCACTGAAAATTAGGTGAATGCAGGCAGTAGGTTGCAATTTTTTTTCTACGTGGGAAATGGCTTGCTGTCTTTAATATCACAGTTACTATGTTATTCTGCTTCTTACTGTACCAAATATTTCAGATAATCAGCTTCTGTGGAAAACAGCTTTATTTTGCCTTACAGTTTTAGAGGTTTCGGTCCAGGATCAGCTGGCTCTGTTGCTTCGGGGCTGTGGTAACACTTTATGACAGAAGCATGTGGCAGAGAAAAACCACTCAACTCAAACCAGGAAGCAAAGAGGAAGAAGGGGGGCCAGGGTCCCATTAACTCCTTTGAGCCACAACTCCAGCACCTAAAGACCTCCTACTCTGAACAGTACCATAGCAGTACCAAACCTTTACCCCATGGATCTGTGGGGGACACTCAAGATCCAAATGACAGCCCCAACACAGCACAGTCACCAGATACGATAACTAAAAAATGACTCTGGGTGGTTCACATCAACCCTTTGCATAGCAAACTTTATGACAAGGAAGCTGACACCTATCTGTTCATTCCCCAGATGGACAAGATGCCATTTACCAATGTCCTTAATCCTCTGCAGAAGGAAAACTTTCAAAACTCTGGAAACAACCCAAATGCCCATCACCCAAGGAAATGATTAAAGAAAAAAGATGTGTTTTTTCATACAATAGAGTACTGTTTGGTCATAAAGGAGGATAAACTTGAGATATTTCTAGGTAAATGTATGTACCTTGAGATCATACTCTTTAGCAAAATAAATCAGTCACATGTGTAAATATCACATTGTTTCTCTGGTGTGAGAAACTGAAAATGTAAATAAGGACCAAAGTGTATTAACAGGTACTGTGAAATGGCTGGAAAGAAAGGGGAGCTGGGGGAGTGGGGTGGGAATCAAAGGATAAAATGGAAACAAATCTTTGTAAATAGAAGAAGAGGAAGGAAGAGAAGGGAATTGGAATAAAATATATCATGTACAGGTACAAATTCTCCATGATAAATATGATGCTTACATTTATCTAAACTGTGCTGATAAAACTTAATTTTAAAAAAAAGAAAAGCTATTTTTAACTGGCCAGCTGGCCTGTTTAAAAACAGAAGATGTAGGACTAAGTCCTTTGAGTTTGTAATATTCTTCAACTAGGTTTTCAAGATGGAGTAGGACTTTTAGGATCTTCCTTCTCATCTGAAATGTGAGGCAAAGAGACTGAAAAAAGCAAGCCTTTCAACTGTGAGTGATAATTACCTTTTAAATTTCTAGAAACTGAAGCAAAGAAGAAGTCACAGAAAATTCAGCTAGCAAGAATGTCCTATAAAAGATAAAAGATTTGTTTCTTAGAAGTCTCCAATCTTAGTCACTGCTTACCTGAAGAAACACAAAGATCCCCGCTCTGTTCCACAGGCAAAGTCCTCAACAACATGACTGGAAAAATGCAGATGTGGCTCCTTGAGGCTGCATACATTACAATTCACTAGAAAAATCAGAGGTCTGGCACAGAGGTCAGATGCTGGAGTCTGTGAGGGGTTAACCAACACAGTCCGTTTGGTCTGGCAGAAAAACACAATAGCTATTCAAAATATTTTTAAAATTTATTATAATAAAAAGACATTGCCATTAGTGACCCTCAAAATATTCCTACTCACTTCAAACACGCTCATCCCAACGTCCTTGCCACTTTCTGAAGCAGTGCTGGAAGTCCTCTTTTGTGTCTTTAGTTCATTGCCTTGATGTCATGAATAGACTCAAAATGTTTACCTTTATTGTCACTTAAAATTTTTTGAATTCTTATTAGTACGTCTGTAGTGCATAATGATTGTATTCATCATGAGGAGGTGGTACATACACATAATATATAAATTCTTTTTATCTTTCCTTGCCACCCCTCCATCCTCCCTCTCTCCATCTCTTGATCCTCCTCCCACTTGTAAAATGGCCATTTTGATTTCTGGGAGAGAACCAGGAGACACAAAGTACCAGATCCTGTCAATGAGGTAGATGAGGATACACCATAATGTGTTTTGTTTGTTTGTTTGTTTGTTTGTTTGTTTTGGTACAGGAGATCAAACTCACGACCTTGCTCTTGGCTCTTGCCAGGCGAGCGCTTAAGCCACTGAGCTAAATCCCCAGCCCCCATAATGTGTTTTAAGAACCTGCTTTTCTCAATGCACTTAGCAACAGCAATCACAGTCATTTTGATCACACCTTGTAAAGACACTAAGGAAAGAGGACTTTCAGAACTGCTTTGGAAAGAGGAAAGAATAATGGGATAAATATATTCAAAGTGAGGGCGAGTACTAGGGATTCATGGCAGTATGTCTTTTATTGTAATTTTTAATGTAAACATTTGCTGTATACTTTGATCACCCTTTGTCTATCAATATATATATAGTGGTCTAATTTCACCCAACAGATCCTAAAATACTTCAAGAAGTTGACTGGTGTAGCTTGCCTCTTAAATTACCTTCACTTAAAATCATCTCTCACAGCTAGGGCTTTAGAAGCTACAGAGTCAATAGAGCAATATATTCTACAGCAAGGGTCTAGATTCCCTGACAGACTCATATTCCAAGACTGACACTCTAAGTAATTCATTAACTCATACACACACAACTCATTCTCATTTTTAGGGAATACTTGACTTGTTTTCTGAAAGTTACAAAATGTGTACATGCTGACATCTTTCCCTTTCTTTTGTAGACTTGTTGGGAGAAATCTAGTAGGACTGCCGAAGATTTATTAAAATGTCTCACCATTAGAGGAAACAAGGCTTCAAAAATTATTTTCATTCCCATAATGTTATTGTTTCCAATTGTCGTGTATCAATGGCTCCCCAATCAGTCATGCTCTGCTTAAGCAACACAACAAAACATGAGACTGTGCCTGTGGCAATCTTACTAGATTTCCCCCAACAGAGGCCATAAAGACTACAAAAGAAAGAGAAAGATGTGAGCATGTACATATTGTACTTTAGACCTATCCTGATTTCCTTCAGGCTTTGAGTATGTAACTACCTTTATGGTTGCAATAATTTAGACATTTCTTCTGGGAAAGTATTTTATATCGAGTTGTCAAGTGAAAAGCAAGGTATGTGTAATTTTTTTCTCATTCAAGGATACTACAGAACTCAGAACAAGAAAGTAGATATTTTCTAATTTTAGACTGCAGTTCCTGGGTCAGCTGATCCACTGGCACTCTTCTCCCATGGCTATTTAGACAAGAAATCATCTACTTCTGGGATTAGCACCTTTTGGGTCAGGATTCTATTACATTCACCTTATCTCCTCCTGAAAATGAGAAATATCCAGCCTGACCAAAAAGGATGAGTGGATAATTCATTTGTTAAATTTATAAATGGATGTGTAGAATGCTACTTCATGTTGCCTTTAAAAAGAAAAAGGTGTCTATACTATATTTATGTCTAACAGAGTAGTAAGATTTGTAAAATACAGTCAGAGTGGTAAATTATGACTTAGGAGACATAATGGTTCAGCGCTACTTTTCACACTTTATTCAAGTGATTCATGACTTGATCTACCTTATTACATTTGTTAGGTTCTTGTAGCATATAGTTTGGTATTAACAAAGAGATAAATTAGAGCACCAACCATAGTGGCTGAACAGAGTAAAGCCCTAAACCCTCAACACTACCAACAGGTTTCCCCTGTACCCCCAGACTAAAGACCAGTCAGGTAGTAGAAGACATCTGAATATATTTTCTTTCAATTCTCTCCTCCTTTGCCTCAATTCTGTCTTATTTATTTAGTTTTTAATATGAGTTCAATGTTCTGCTAAACTAAGAAGTTCAAAAATGCACATGAGGTTCTTATCTTAATCATATATTTTCTCCTGGGATATGGGCTAAACCACTAACAGGAGGACCACAAGTTCAAAGTCTGCCTGGGAGACTTAAGATCCTGTCTCAACAAAATGAAAAGGGCTGGCAGTGTAGCTCAGTGGTACCATGTGTGAGCCCATTAGCTCAATCCTTAGTACTAAAAAAAAAAAAAAAAGTGGCTTATCTAATGAAGTGTATTCCCAGATTCAGTGTAGTTAGAATTCTGAAAGGGACTGGGAATTAACAAGTATAAGTGTAGTGAGGACTCTACAGGTGTAATTTGCTGTCATGAAAGAAAAGAGGATGTCTGGGGGAAATATGAACCCACACACACAGTCAACAAAAGGTTTAACACGAATAAACCTAGGAAGAGAGAGGAATCAGGATGGATATTATCAGGGAAGTGCCATGCTAACAGAGGACACTGACACCCAGTAAAGGAAGAATAACTTCAACACCAACAATATTTTAAAATAGTGTAATGCAGAGAACGAGATAGGAAACTGTTGGCTGGTTGGTTTGTTTTTATAGTACTAAAGACTGAATTTGGGGCCTTCACACAGAGTTATAACCCCAGCTCTTCCATTTTATTATTTTTTATTTTGATATATAGTCTTGCTAAGTCACCAAAGTTGGGCCAGAAATTGCAGTCCTCCTGCCTCATCCTCCTACAGTGCTGCGACTACAATTTAAGTTTTAACCTACCCTCCAGGGAACAAGACTTATGCTAACCAGATACCACACTCACTCCAGAAGTGTTCTGCCAGCATTTCAAGGACTGCCACTCAAAGGCTTCATTCAACAGGTAGTACTTTGAGCTCTTTAGCTCTCTTTTCACTAAAGCCTTTGTAAATTGGTTCAATAGAGGTTAGAAAAGATTTCTCAATGGTGAAAATTAGTGGTGTTTCAGTTATGTGGACTGCACTTGCCTAGAATATGTGAGGTTCTAGGTTTGATCTCCAGCACTGAAAAAAACAGGCATGTGAACTGGCTAGCAATACAGAGCTAGAAGATGGATGTCTTCATCCCCCTAAAAATCGTAAGTTGAAACCTTAACCCCCAATGTGATAGTTTCAGACAGGGCCTACAGGAGGACATTGGGCCCTGATGAATGGGATTAGTGCTCTTACAAGGGTGAGGGCCCCCTCACCTTTCTACTATGTGATCATATAGCAGTGAGAAGACAGCATCTAGGAACCCAGAAAAGGCCTTCACCAGACACCAAGTATGCCGGGGTCTAGATCTTGGAATTCTCAGCCTCCATAACTTCAAGAAGTAAATTTCTGTTGTTTACATGCCACTCAGTTAATCGTATCTTGTTCTCCCTGCCTGAATAGACTAAGATAGGCATGTTGATGCTCCATCTGTGAACAAGATGGGAGACTCAGATGCGTTCACTCTTACTGTGTCCAATGGTGCCCAAAGCTCAACTGTAAAACAATCCTGCATAGACAGTCACCAGCTATGAGAATCCTTATCACCTAGTCCTGAGAATGCTAAAGGAATCCTGTCCCCCAAAATGGCAGTTACTTCATGCTAACTTTTCCTAAAAGTACAAAAAGCAGGCTCAGTGATCATCTTAACTAATAATGCGACTTAATGTCTCTATACTCAGCAGGATTTGGTAGCAGTCTCCATTCATAGGAGGGGACTTAACTAAAGGAGATCAGTAACCTTCATCTACCCTCAACTAATGCAATTCAGGCTAAAAAATGACATCACTAAAAATGGCCAAAATGTCTTTGAGGTTAGTTTGCAATACATGTGAATGAAGTAATTTTATTAGCAACAAACATATCATAAAAATTCTACTTAGAAACATGAAAAATAATTTTTTGTGTGACGCATGCTTGAGAAATAGAAACTACAAACTACAATGGATTCCCACTGAAAAAGAATTGAAGCACACACACATACCTACAATTTCCAAACTCATAAAAGTGTCTGTAAAATTCTGTAGATATCAGGTGATAGAAATATTGAGTGTTTGCCTCTTAGCTAGGTAAGTATTATTTCAGTAAGGCCTGGCGTTTTAAAAGTTATAAGCCTGCACAGTGGCTCATACATGTAATCCCAGCACTCAGGGAGACTGAGGCAAGAAGGCCACAAACTCAAGTTCAAATTACACGTAGGTAACTTAGCAAGACCCTGTATCAAAATTATGCACACACACACACACACACACACACACACTACATTAGACCTCGACAGCAATACATCAGTAAATAGTATATAAATTACATACAGTAATATCAATTCACATATAAATAATATACAACAATTCAATGCTAAAAGCTAGAAAAACAATTCCTCTGTCTCTGTTAGGCAGAAAAATACACATCTTTTTCTTGCTAATCTTGATCCTCTAGATATTTTGAATGTGGACATTTGTTCCTGACAGCCACCGTCAGACAAAGCTCTATGACCTGGCTCCATTCCAGGGAGAGCCACAGAGAGGGCTTCATACCATTCCTGGAAAGCATTCTATTGTCATATGTAGCCTGATCTCTTTAAAAAAAAATTATCTCACACATTGCAGACAGCCTCATATAATGTTAACATTTTTGGTTGTTACACACACAGCAAAAATACAAACCTCTAGATAAAGCCACCTTCGTTTCACAATGCTAATCTTCAAATACAATATTATCAACCATTTCAGGCAATATTTATTGTCACTTATAATTTTGTCTTCTCAATATCAAACCCCTTACTCCAAAGAAAGGAGAAATTGCTCTTCCTATTATTCAGTCTCCAACACTAAGTCTGCCAAGAAACGGTGCTAGGCACAAAGAACACAGCACTGGACAAGATCCAGTTCCTGCCCAAAGGGAACTCAGAGGAAGACATTTTTGTACTTTCTACACTGTACACTTGGTGAAGTGTCAATTCTCCTATGACTGTTAAAAAACGAACCAAAAATACCCTTACTGTGTCCCTCCTCCATCCAATTCTAATTTTTCTTTACCTTTTTAAATTCTTTCCCATTTTTAATTCTTCCCCAAGTATTCTTTCATCCTTCTGAAGTATAGTTGTTGTTGTTGTTTTAAAATGCTACTCTGCAAGAGTCGTTACCCCATGAAAACAGTCCTTGGCTAGTATTTTAAGAATAACCTAACCAAGACTACTTCCTAAGGACTATGAAAAGTGAAATTGCTGCTATCATTTACTCTGCCAGTGCTGCTTCAATTCACCATTCCTTCTTTACTAGGGTCTCTGTAACTTACTGCTATCCTTAACCCTACTCTGTAAAAGTACACTCGTGGAGTTAGGAGTTAACATGAAAAATCTAACACCCCAAGGGGCTAAATTTAGCAGTCTAATAAGATATCCCACAAGGTGTTAAAATATTAAACAATATGAGCATAGTCTTAAAAGTTGGACCATGAGGGCTTAGAAAGGGACAAGAGCTGATTAGAAGTCACATAAAATGAAAAACACAATGGCCTCACATTCTCCGTAGTTTTCAGTGAATGCTCCTAACCACTTCCCCATTCAGGCAAGTGAGGTCCTAATGAAAATATTTAGTCATGAAACATGAACAATGAAGTAATCCAAACAACATCTGGACCCTTAACGCTGGAGGGCAGAAGAGCTACGCTGGCAAAATGCCCACAGCTTTTGACAACCTGTCTCAAAGTGGAGCCATGGAATGAGAGTGCATGAGGGGGCGCAGGAACAATAGCTGTGCTTCCATGTTCCAAAGCTGCCTGCTAGAAAGGTCAGTTTCTCATTCCTGACACGGGCTCCCTTTCATACCCGCTCACAGAGGACCATCAACTTCCCTTTGTTATCCTTGTCACTCATGATTCTGTAACTCACTTACCAGAAGCCACTTTGTCCGGAAGAGGATACATCAGCTAATCCTTAAACCCTTTGAGTGCTAACGAATTCCCCTCTGGGGTGCATCATTTTTTTTTTTTTTCTATTTCCTAAGCTGCCCTCATTTCTGAGGCAGAAAACACAACCTAAGAGACCCAATCAGCCAAGTCAGAATTTGCTGGACTGGTGCTTTCTACAGCGCTATTGTATCTTTTGTTTCCCTCCTCCCACCCCAAGCTCATATTCCAGAATTAAAATACGAGGTCTTGCACAAAAACTCAAAGCCGCACACTAAGAAGCTCCAACCTCAGCCCTAAAAAACACACTGGTCTGCCAAGACCTGATGTGCCCTCTGTTCACACCGAGCTTGGTTCAAAGCCCACAAGGAATGATGGCACCGAGGAGTGCCAGCTCTCAACCACCAGGCCATGTCCCAAATAGGACCACACACCATACTCTCCAGTCAGAGGAACCTCATTGCCCACCACATCCACAGAACTCTGCTTCATCAAATTCCATGAACTAACTTATCCTGCATATTCATTTACAGCACTCCTATTACGGGGGTTGTGTATACAGTGACGAGTCCTAAGTATTACAGTCAATGTGAAGAAGTAAATAAATACAAAATCCAAGGTGGCACTTGCTAGCACACAGGTGGGAATGCTGCTCTATTGCGAAGTGAAGTCTTTTCCTCTACTCCTCATTCTTTTCACACATTAGTGTTGCTAATTCTCCTGGATCTCTCCTCTTCTTCAGCTCTGCCACCAGCTTTGCTCAGGTCAGCAGCATCTCCATCCTGGATCGCTTTGGTCTGCTTACTGTTCTTACCATTTCTAATCTCATCTCCTTCCAAGCCAATCTCCATGAAGCCAGATGCATCCTCTAAGCTGAGGTTCATTGTTGTGGACTCTCTGCCCTACAGTGAAAAAGGTACCTGCCCATGTTTCTTATTGTCAGCTGAGTACAGTTCATAAGACAATGTCAGCTGTCACCCTTCTGTCTTCCCATGACCCACTAGCTCTGGATTTAGCCCTAATATAAAGCTTCTAGTACTCCAAATTTGCCAGACTCTCTCCTACCCCTGAGACTACACACAAATGATTCCCTCTACCTAAAACACAATTCCTATTTCTCTTACCCTTCCTTTACTCTGTGCTTCACTAGCTGCTCCTAGGCCTTTAAGATAACACTTCTGCCAGAAGCCTTTGCCGGCTGATGCCTCTTTACACTTTTGCAATAAAAATACTACATTATAAAAAAAAATACTACATTATATTAAAATTGATCACCTATCTGCTTCTTCTACCAGATTTCAAACATCTTAGGGGAATAGAATGAAACATGGAGAGACTAAGAGTCTCTTAGTATCTGTTTTTAAAAATCAAAAGACTTGAATTATGACTTGTTTACTTTTTTATCTTGGTTCTTAAGCATAGCTGTTGACAGAAATTATTTTTATTGAATAGAAGGCCTGGCTCTGTTTTGGGAGTGTCAGCAGGTTTCATTTAAAAAAGAAATCATCTATTTCTTGAGGGAAAAAATATGGTTCACCTAAGGTCTGGCAAAGTCCAGTTGTAACCATGGTGTCCATAGCTGTCACTCCAGGCAGAGCCCATATTAAATAAGTGCCAGGCCTACCTGTTCCTTAGCTTTGTCCCTCTACACCCATGATGGCTGTCAAAGACAGATCCAGTCAGGCTGTCTTCCCTGATATATGACAAAATACTCCATCGTGGTACTACAAAGACATCATGAGGCTGAATAAGTTATACTAATTTTATTCATACAACACAACTGTGGAAAATGTTTATCACTGTAACTCAAATAACTGAGCTTTCCTGTAGTGCTATTACAGCCCTTGAGAAGCAAGAAGAGTGTGAAATGAAGCGAAGATGCTCTTTTATCAATGGGATGTTATTGAAACTACCTAACAGTAGCAACAAATAATGGGTACTTTGAGGTTTAGGCTCTTCTAAAACTCTGGTTATATTTAAGTATTGTGCCTATACCTGGTACCAGATAAGATATATTTTAGTGTCTTTGTTACTTTTCTAGTTGCTGAGACAAAATACCTGAAACCCAAAGTTAAAGAAGGAAAGGTTTATTTAGCTCATAATTTGTAGAAGTTTGAGTCCATAATCGGCTGTCTACAAGGCAGGGTGGTGTGATGACCAAGCATCACAAAGGAGAAAGTTTGTGGCAGGCAGAAAGTGGCAAAATAAGCAAGGGATGACCATAGCTCTTTCTATGCTTTCTATCTCATCCAGGCTACTTTTGGTGGGTAGCACTCATACCCTTAACCCTAGTGCCCTTGATCTAGCATTGCACCATGAATCAATCCTAGCACCACACACTTAAGCCACAAAAGTCCCAACTATGACTGCATGAGCCATAACACCTACCATCAAAATTTTTGTCAGTTTCAACTACTTTAGTACCTTTGGTAAGTACTCTTTCCTTAACAAAAACAAAACAAAAATAGAAACACACCAAAAAATCAAAACTGTAAAAAACAAAAACTTTGGTGTGCCTGCTAAAATAAGTATCCAGACTATGCCCTCCATGTAAGAGTAAAAATAAGCTTTCAAATAATTAAAACTGAATATTTTGTTTTAGCTTGTTTTTAGACTAAAATATCAGGAAATTCATACATAATCTATTTTAAATGGGAATCAAAATTCAAGTCTTCTACCCCATCACTCTTCCTTTACTACCATACACGATTGGTTAAAAAATACTGGAGGCAGTCTCCATTATTTAGTCATTCTACACTTACTAAGTGACTACTATATACTGGTAGAAGCTGGATCAATCACATTCTAGTATGTCAAAGTAGCTGCCAATTTTCTTTGTTGCTCAATCCAAATTGTTGTTTCTGAGGTATATCTTATTTGATGAAAACCTTTTTCTTTTCCTACTCCAGAGATCAGTTAATTAATGCTCCAAAGTTAAATATGACCTAACTCTTGTTTTCTGTAAACAAAGTTTTATTGAAACACGATTCACTTCCAGACATTCTGTGGTTGCTTCTGCTGCTACCGGTATAATGGGAGAGTAGCTGAAATAGAGACTGCATTGCCTGCAAAGCCTGTAATATTTTCTATCTGGTCCTTTAAAAGGAAGGTTTGCCAAAATTTATCCTATTAATGGGTTTTCTTCCTACCTCAGTGAGTGTACCCATAAAGATACTTGTTATTCTGCTGTCTAGTAAAGGTATAATCTGGTATCCTGCAGGCCTCTGTTCGTCATCTTCCTAACCACAGGACCTCCCTCTCTCCAAGACAGTTTCCATGGTCCCTAAGCAACCTCCAACGGAGACTTATGGTGCAATTATCTATAAGCTTTCCTGTCTTCCCGAACAGATGGGGCCCCTTCAGGTCAGAGCCTACGTCTTACAGTCGTAACTCAGCAGAGTGTCTGGCATGCAATAGCCACTCAAAGACTATCACAGTCCACTTTAAAAATAAATATATATTAAGTGCTACATAAAGCTCAGCCATTGTCCTTTGGTGATAAACCAATTATTCAATTAACAGCATAAGGTTAAATTTAGGGACAAAGAGTATATACATTATCACCTGGGTATATTTCACCAACCTTACTCAAGCTGGTTAATTACATTTCTGTTTCATGGAATCCATTTTGCACTTTCCATAGGCAGAGTGAGGGACAAAGTAGAAATTCTGAAAAGGTGATTTCCATCTGGGTAAGGAATGAAAGTCTGACTTCACAATTTACTAGTTATAGGATTTCATTAAAGAATCTGCTTTCAGAGCCTCAGCTGCTTCTTCTATAAAATGGAGCTAATGAAATAATACTTGCATCTTTGGGGTTAGCTGTAGAACAAAGTATGTGTGTAAAGTGTCTCCCATCCTGTCAAGCAATTTCAGTGGTCAATAAAGAGCTATTATTATTTTTGTGGATTTCTGCTTTAACACTCCCAGGACACTGGGAATGAAGGAGACTGGAACTGTCTTACCTGCTTTTTAGCATTACACTTCACCTTTTCCTAGCAAGAACCAAGGTTCAAGTTCAAGTGATAATTTCGTATTTTAAATTATAAAAATAAGCAGGTGGGTCACATTAACAATTATCCTTCAAAACAGAAGCTCAAACACTACAGGAAGAACCTTCCATCCCTGTACAGAGCTTCATTAGTTAATAAGCTCTAGTGCAGACACTAAATTGATGCACCAAAACACTGTGCTGTAAATTATCTTTTCACAATGGAATTGACCACAAAAATTTTAGAACAGATGATGAGTAATCAAAATGCCAGTGTGGAGTAGGTTTATTTTTAAGTTCTTATAGCAAACAAACATTTCCTAAGCTTTTGTATGCATAAGAGGGTTGAAACAGATATACCCAACTTTTATATGTCTAAACAAAAGGAAGAAATAATGCTAGTCAATTTACCAAACACACAGATATTTTGACAGTACATTAAAATATTTGAAAAAAATCTAGGTGGGGTGGAGAGAGGAGTTTTAAGCTAATTAAGGGACCTCATTTCACCTATGCTCCTAAATTGATACTCTGGCTGTACCCTGAGACGGTGATGGATGGCCAAAGCCCTGTCATTTATCTTTTCAAGTGAAAGCAGAGAATTCAGCAGAGAATTCTGAGCCCTGCTCTCCTATCTATTCCCAGGAGAGAAGAGAAACAATAAGAGGCCAGAAAAGATATATGCACTTATCTGTTCGTGTATGTGCACATCGTGCCCCCATACTCTTCTCCCTTTTCCAATTCAATGTATGTTGGCAGGCTAGAGAAGTGAGGAGGGCATATATAAAAATGAATTTCTCACTATTTTCTGAAGTTTGATCTGCCCCATGTTGATGAGACATGGCAAATAGTTTATCTTAGAAAAAAGCCGTAGTTACCAACGAGGAACCTGTCTCCTCAGATGAAACCAGCAAGATGGTTAGGAATGGTGGGACAAACAGCTAGTGGTGGTAGAGGCCTCTTAATCTAGATTCTTACTCACCAACCTAAGTGGTTCTGGCTTAGAAATGCTTTCTCTATAACTCTAAATGTATGCTGGGTAGGTGGACCCACACCCTGGCTTTTATTCACTTCATTCTCTTGCATCTCTAGTATCTGCATCCTCCTGAGATTGGCTGGTATTTTTGTTACAGGGCTGACAGGCTGGGGGTTGGGCAGAGCAGAATCAAATACCATACAAGGGCAAAGGGCACTGTGATCTCCTCAGTGCCTCTGCTTTCTCCTGATTACTGACATTATCATCCACTCAACCAGGATGGTAGGAGGTGGGTCAGAATAATCAGTTAAGTGCATGAAGGCTTTTCCCCTACTTCTCTACAAATCCCACATGTACAACTAAAGAGACAATTCTCAGAAGTACAAATGGACTTCCATCACACCAAAGTGGGTACATTTCCACTTACATGAATCAAAAAAGTTCTAAAAGATAACCCAAATAAATGAAAGCTGTTTTTTCACATTAAAAATGAACACACTGTAAAATTCTTTTAGAAGATAAATGTCCCTCCAGGACATTTAAAGTATTTTCTTTACAAACCTTTGAATTGTACTCAATGTGTCTGACAATGTTTTGTACAAGTCAAGACATAGGCAAGTGAACAACTCAGTTTTAGGTTTTTCACCTATTTTTAAAAATGAAATTTTTAAATTAATAACTATCTTCCAGAATACAAGATGAAATATTTTAAGAGTCTTTCAAAATAATCTAAAACTGAGTATCTACAGAAATTCTAAATATATTATGGATAATATGTAATCTCAGTGTTGTTTTGTTTTTTTAATGGGAGTAGAGGTAGATTCTTAAAAAAGTTTTTTTTTTTAATCCTGGTTAGGAAAGAAAGGCAATGAAAAAGCAGTTTAAAACTATTCTTTGCCTCCTAAAAATATTTCTGGATTTCTGTGAATAGCAAAATATTTGCTGCCAAACCCAGAATAAAATGGAGAAGATAACCAGTGCGTTGCTTTTCTCTTTCTGGTTGTTTTCAATGTGGGATACTAAAGATTTCATTTGAACAAAAAGTTCTGCTGCCACACAGGTTTGGGGTTTACTGTTCCGAAGTACCCTGCAGTCTGTTCACAGGAAGTCTGGAGGAAATGACCCTTGGTGACACCAAGAGCGCTTGGGTGCCGTTAACTCTGGCTCCTACCTCCAAAAGTGAGCTACCAGCATTAAGAATCAGCAATTCAAATTCAATGGTCAATGGTTCTATTTAATCACAAGTTTATCTAGAAATAGTTCCTAAAAGGTCTTCAGTTGGGTACGTAGCACATGGCTTGCCACGAATAAGGCCCTGGGTTCAATCCTCAGCACCACTTAAAAAAGAGAAGTTTTTTTTGAATAAATGTCAGGTTAAAACAGCATCTCACAGAATAATTACTATGCATTATATTAGCAATAGCATATCAAGCATAATCATGGAATCATAGTTTTACATTTTAATAATAAGTCCCAGATGGTTGGTATTTTACTTAAAAACTTGGGGTTTATTTTTTAAAAGTACCAGTAGGCCAGAAACTATATTCAAAGGCAAACTTTATTTCATGTCTCTGAAGCAGGGTCCAGGAGATTTAGGGGTACTGTGAAGTCAGTGTTGATCCCTCCTCCGGCAGCCCACCAGGCCTTTAGACTGACCCTGCCACTGTTCTTCAGGCACCAGTGTGGTACGGAACTTAAGCAACCAGGAGCAAATTCATGGGCACATCATACTCTTCTGACCAGAGACTTAAAGAAAGACAGTTCACTGGATCAAAACCCTTCCTCCCTGCTTCACCTGAAAGCTATGGATAGTAAATAAGTATCCCAGGCAAAATGACTGAAGTAATTGACAGTAGAAATACAGAAGTCGATTAGTCAGCAGAATTGGTCTCAGTATCATCTATGCTGAGTGCTTTGTCAGGTTTCCCTAAAATGCAAGGAATTATTCTCCCTCTGAATTAGGCAAGAGAACACCTACAATAGTAAAGTTGAGGTCACTAGAACAAATAAAACTAGGTAGAAAGGAGACCAGGAAATCGAGAATTTAAAGTTTACTTCTAAAGAAAAACTGTAGCTTCAGAACAAGAGTCCTGTTTATTTACTTCCCAGAGGGCAGATCAGGGCACTTCTCTCTCTGCTGCAAAGGGCGTGGCCCATTCTCTCTTCACCTGCGAATTGTCCATGCCTTCAGCCCAGGAAGTTGCTGCACAGAGACTGCATGTCTAACACATCTGTCCATGCCAAACCCATGCAGACGTCCAGCAGATAGTGAGAACATGCCTTTGAAAGCACCTGCATGACAACAGCCCTTAAATGTGTGCTCCACCCCCGCTGTATTTCACCCATTTTCTTGAGCACCTACACTCCGTTCTTGAGTGTATCTTGTAATCAATCCTTCTTCTGCCTCTTTTACTGAGGTGTCCTTAAAGTTCTTTTTCCTTGAGAGGAGTCAGCAAACCTGCATCCTTATTTTAAAGGGTGGGTTAAACTCCTTATTTCAGCCTCAGGAACCCTGGGACCCAGCCTGTGACAAAGTGTGACTGGGAGAAAGCATTTGCCAAAAACAATTTCATTCACATAGAGGAAGGGTGCTTCCATGTGACCTAAGGCCTTTCCTGCACATGAAGCTGTATAAGTCTAAGGCTCTGTCAGATCTAAAAGTGTGCCCTGTTCTTTCTTGAGAGACTCATTTACTAAAGACAGAAAAATAAACAATGGAGTTGTTTGAAGAGAAAGGGAGTCTCACTCTGTTTTAATTTGAATTTAAAAAGCTTAAGACTATGGAATTTGTGGCAATTCCTTACAAATTTTCTTAGCTCACTTCCCTTTTCTCTACTTTAAACAGAAACCTACCACGGGAAATAATAAAGCACCTATAAGAATGTATTCTGGACAGTGCACAAAATTAAAGAAATACAGTATCTGCTTCATTTTTCCTTGTCAGCTTGAGGTATAATATAATAAACTGCAATACAAATAAAGTGAAAGGACACAATTACAAAAGTTTTGATGAGCTCATTTTCACAATCAAGACAGTAAACTATGTTACAGTGATCACTATGCCTATTTAAAATGTACTACAACGGCAAGCAGAAACACCAAAATATACTGCAGATATGGAGGCAGACTTAATGTCAGATAGGCACTGACAAGGACTCAACTGTCCCTCAACATGTCAGACCTCTAAGGCCCAGAGAGGGAGGTTTTAAAGAGGTTCAAAGGGGGAAGTACAGAGGCAGAGTACTTGGCTGTCTTTGATTGGTTCTTACAACAAGTATCCATAGTGACCAGCTATGCATCACAGTGACCAGCTGTTTCTGGGGGACAGAAGTAATTCAAAACTGCAACAAGAACTGTCACCTGAGCAGCTAACAGACTGGCTGGGGAGCATTTTCTGCTACAGTACCAATAAATTTAATTTAAAAAAAAAAGTGAACATCTCATATCCATCATCCCTAAAAGATGCTCCCTCCTGCACATTCCGGCATTTCTCCAACCCCAGGCAATCCCTGATCTCTACTTTCTGTTACTACTGTCCAATTTGCATTTTCTAGAGTTTCATATACATACACTCTGCATTTTTGGTCTGGCTTTTCCATTCCACATAATTATTCTGACATTCCATGTGTCAACAATTCTTTTTTTTTTAACTGGGTAGTATTGTTTCTTCATATAGATATTCCAATTTATTGATTCAAAAGCTAATGCACATGTTTTTAGTTTTTACCTACTACTGTGAGCATTCCTGTATAGCACTAGGATGGCTAGATGACACAGCAGATGTATGTCTAACTTGTGAAGAAACTACCTAACTGTTTAAGAGTAGTTATACCAGCAGTGTTATCAACTGTTGCTCCAAATTGACACCAATATCCATCATTGATCTTCCTCTATCTAGTGAGTATGTAGCTGAACTACACTCAAGCCCCATTTTGTATTTTCATTACTAAGTTGTATGAGTTCTTCAAGCACCCCACACATAAGTCCTCTGTCAGATATGTTTTACAGTAATTTTCTCCAAATGATTTGCCTTTTTACTATTATAACTATCTTTTGAAAAGCAAAAGTTTCTATTTTTAAAAGGTTCAATTCATTAGATTTAAGAAATGTCAGAAATTCAAACCAAGGTAAAATATATATTGTGTTTTTTCGAGGAAGTTAGCTCTGACATTTGTATGTCTCATTTCATTTTTCCACCTGTGTAAAGTAAGAATGAGGGTTTTTTTTTCTTTTGTAACTGTTTTATATCATTTGTTGAAAAGATTGTTGTTTTTTTGGTGAGAGGGTACTGGGGACTGCGTGCTTGCAAGGCAGGTGCTTATGCCTCTAAGCTAAATCCCCAGCCCCGAAAAGATTATTGTTGATTAATGACTTGGCACCTTAGTAAAAATGAATTATGTAGGTCTACTTCTGATCTTAAGGACTCTCTTCTTTGTTCTACGAACCTGTGTATTTACCTTAATGTTAATAATATTATAGACTACTAAGTTAGGTAAAAATATTATAGTCAGTCAGGTAAGGCTGGGCCCTCCAGAAAGTCAAGACAAAAGGTGAAATACACTACATCAGTTGGGAGGCCAAGACTCAAGATAACAAAAGGACAAATACCAAATTCTCCCCAAGGAATGAATCACCTCCTGAATCCATCATTACCCTCAGAAGTTCTATGTTGTTTCCATGCCTGCTCACTACATGATTTGCTTCCTCACTGGATCAATACTACCTAAGCAGCTATACTTATACCTCTTGCTGTGGGCCAGGCCTCAAGATAAAGACCAAACAAATCCATCCACATCCTAAGGACGGATATTCTAAATAATTCCCTGTCACCCGGAGGAACTCTGGAGTCACCATTCCAACCTCCTAAGGGGAAGAGTCACAGCCAAGAATGCCCACTTTCTACTGACTCGCTTCCCCATTTGTACTCAATTTAATCAATTTTACCTGACTATTAACCTTATTGGCTAACTATAGTTCTGTCCCATCTTATGCCCATCTGCCTTGTGAGTTCCCAGTTTTCCCCCACCTTGAACCCGTCTTACCCCATGATTTTACTCTACAAAAGTCCCTGAAAAAAGACAGTCCTTGGCAATCCACTCGGGACTCCTGTCTCTCTCTCAGACAGAAGCTTTCTTTCTCCCAATAAATATATTCTACTCTGAACCTCCGTTGTTCCTAAAATTCATTCTTTGATTTTAGAAAACACAAACTCGCGGACATAGTAGGTCGGGAGTTTCATTCCCCTATATCAAAAGTTGTAACCCACATTGTACCCACATGGCTGCATTCTATAAAACTTCCCCTAAGAAGTGGGGTCCTTGGGCAACTCACTTTCTGGATGTTCCCTCCTATTTCTCTGGCAGGAGCTTGGTATTCCTCAATAAATACCTCCTAATCCTAACCTCTGTTATCCCTAGAAGTCACTCTTTAATTTTAGAGAACATGAACTCAATATATCAGATATCCAACAGGCTGGGAATTATATTTTCCTTATATCGTATTTGGAGGTTCAGATATCATCCCTATATAAACATACTGCTTTGATGATGTTAATTTTATTAGTAAGTCATAAAATTAGGTATTATACATTTTCCAAATTTATTATTCTTGTCAGTCAAATTGGCTAGTTTAAAACCTTAGTGTTTCCATGTGATTTTAGAATCAGCTTCTCAACTTTTATAAAAATGCCTACTGATCATGCCTAAATCTTATAATCTGAACAACTACTTTGAAGGTAACAATATGCAACATATTAGCTAGTGTTAATTTTTTAAAAATACCTACTAAGACTTCTATCTGTAAATTGGAAGGATTTATGTCATAGTACTATTGAGTTTTCGGACCCATAAACACAAAAATTCTTTCAGTTTATTTACATTTCTCTCACTTCTTTTAGCAATATTTGTATTTGTCAATTTTCTTTTGCAGCAAGCTATCTCCTGCCCTGGAAATAGAAGAAGGAATACCAAGGGGAAGAATTTACTAAGATTTTTCCTTTATGCAGAAATTAAATAATAATTCAATAAAAGGTAGGGAAGAAGGCAGAGTCAAAGTGTCTACCCTAGAGAATGGCAGAACCACCAACAAGAATAAAATGTAGTAAATTTGTCAGGGCAGGGAGACACAGGGTAGAAAAAGTCATGCTCCATTCTTTCATAGGTTAGTTTATATTAACTGGCTATAGATTGAGATTTCATCAATGAGTATTTCATTTGCAGTTACATCTAGCCTGAAAACTGACATTCTGCCCAACTCTATCTGTCTGGTATACTGGCCTTTTCTTTATATTTCTAGGCCAAGGATCCCTGAGCTCTTCCTCACCTGATCTGCAATATACCTAGCTTTACTGCAATACCAGCAATACTGCCTAAGGACTTATTATTTGAAAGACACAATATTAGGACTTTAAAGAGCAGTATCTCAAGTGATAACCATTCTAACTCTTAAAACAGGTATTGTTATATAGTTTATACATACAGTAAATGCATGAGAAATATTTGTCCTTACTCGAAATCTTGAATTAGGTCTGAAACTGAAAATTCCTGTTTTCTTCAAAGGAACAATCCATATCTTTAACCATCTTCTAATGGTGGCATAACTGCCGCGTCCTAGTCCATCCACGCCTTGTGACAAGGTCCATGGGTGGAGGAGAGCGATTCAAGGAATCGCTTCTCCAGGAAAAGGACACTGCATGTGGGAATTGGGCGCAAGGATCTTGTAATGTTTTGTACTGATAATTGTAATTTGTGTAATTCACATATATATATTCTCATGTAATACTCACTATGAAATCAAAAATAGAAACTCCAGAGGAGTTACTAGAAACCCTCTAGATAACCCCTTTGTGAAAACTAATTGTGAAATTTTACCTTCTGTGAGTAGTATGAG